>WKFP01013784.1:2105-18211 GCA_011057875.1 Pterocles orientalis
CAGTGATAGGACAAGGGGCAATGGGTTCAAGCTGGAACATAGGAGGTTCCACTTGAATATGAGAAAAAACTTCTTTCCAGTGAGGGTGACAGAGCACTGGAACAGGCTGCCCAGAGAGGTTGTGGAGTCTCCTTCTTTGGAGACATTCAAAGCCTGCCTGGATGTGTTCCTGTATGATCTGATCTAGGTGTTCCTGCTCCGGCAGGATACTGTGGGAGACGATGTCAAATGCTTTTCTGAAATCGAGATAGACCACATCTACTGCTTTACCATCATCTATCCACCTGGTAATATCCTCATAAAAGGCTATCAGGTTGGTCAAGCGTGACTTCCCCTTGGTGAAGCCATGTTGATTGCCTCTAATGACCTTCTCATCCCTGATATGCAAGGTTATTAACAAGGTTATAGAATGTTTGAGCACATTTTTCAGTTGTCTTCAAAATATAATTCTCATATGAAAATGAATTTTCAATACAATTACTGAATCACAAGTAATTCAGGGGCACATCTATCAGAAAACCAAGTTAAAGTGTGAAATTGTCATCAGTATTTTGATTAGCAAGTATAAGAATTTTCCACATTTACCAAAAAAGTAGTGAAGGACAAAGCAGAAAAAAGAGCTAGCAACAGCAGTGCAGTATGCCATCTAAGGTCTTTTTGGTCCCATACAATGCAACAAATTGCTTATTCATGTTGTATTTCACGACTACTTAATTCTCTGATTAATTTCCCCCCCCTCCCCTTGATTCAAGTAACTAAGACATATCAGGAATAACAAATTAACATCCCTCAGTCATAAGGGTCTTGATTGTTTCACGCTCTGTACTACAATTAAATAATAGCCTATGTGCTTATTTTCTCCATGGAAGAAAATAAAAGTGAATGACACAATTTCACCATTACATTTTTTACCATTTTAATAAACAAAAGTTGTTTAAAGAAATCAGTTAATACTGATTTTAAGACTGAGAAGGTCAGTTTCAGCTACAATAACTGGCATCTGTGAAGCTTATTTGAAGTTCTCTAGTGGGTGGTTTTTAAAAAAGTGTTTTATTGGAAGAGAAACAGCTTATGGGAAAATCAGCATTCAAGAATAAATTATAACCAAAAAGCAATAATAATTACAAGATTACTAGTGTTAACAACAAGCAAAAGGTCTGATTATCCATCCCACTTCTAAAAATCATAAGAATAATGCTATTGAAATCCATGGAATAATATACAAGAGGCTCAAGAATGTACCAAGAGGATCAGGTTTTAAGTTTCTTAAAAAATAAATAGTGAGTACATAGAGAAGTTAATGCTTATATTTTTGCTACCAGAGGTATATTTCAGCAGTTTTACCAAGATATAAGAAGCTAATTGTGTGGGCATCAGTTAACACATACCAAAAGACAGAGGAACCTGTGAGATGTGATTTAAAGGAGGATGTCATCCACATATGTGATAATCAGTGCTGAAATTTTCAGTAAAATATCCTAGAGGAAAAAAGACGAGGGCAAGAGAGGGACAAGAAAAAAGCCTTAGGCATAACCTAACATGAAGATTAAAGAGAAAAATGACATCATTGGCAAGAAATGCGTCATATACATACATATATATGTATACATACACATAAGTGAAATTTTTATCAGTGGTGCCACTGTCTTTTAATAACTTTAGAAATCTTAGTACTGTGCATGTACTTGTAGTACAACAAACCCCCCAACATTCTAACGAATATTAGAAGAGCTTCAGGTTGTTAACTTGCATGCACGTTGTGTATAAACCGAGCTCATCACCAAGAATTTCAGGAATTACATTTAATTCTTAATATTGTTTCATGTTAAATATCCGTGTTATATCACAGTCCATGTTTCTGAATTTCAGGCAGATCGAAAATTTTCACCTAGATATATTATTATCTGGAACAAATAGAAATCTGTATTTACAATATCCTTAATTTTTTGTACAGTTCATTCATTTCTGAAATGTAAAATGTGGTGCCGGTGATTGTTTCTGAAGCACAAAAAAGCTTATGACATCATAATTATTCTGTCAGAAACAACTCATTGTTAGCTGTAAAAGCCAGCAAGTTGGATATTTTTTATTCCCCAAAGGGTAAGCATATCAATGTCAAACATATTTTATCTCAAGGTCTTTTTTTTTTTATTGGAAGCATCAAAGTACAGAAGATTAGTGTTTTTATAAATTATATCATAATTTGTTATATTAATTGTTTCACCTCTTCCAAGTTCCTGTTCTAAATGTTATACCATCATGAAGGTCCTCTATTTTTTCCAGATCGTTGTATTGCACGCTATATTAATGCTGACATGGCTGAGGAGGTTAGGTAATAAATGCTACTTTGGGTTTTGAATTTTTCTGAAGTTGTAGATCCTTAACAGGATTCTTTATTTCAGAGAAAATTATTCCCTTACAAGTCTTCAAAAAGTAAAAAGGACTGTGACTAAACTTATCCAAAAATCTTTAAAGCAGATACCCAAGGACTGATGAAAATTAATACTTGAAGACAAGTGATCTTTAGAAGCTGAAAAAGTATAATGGAAATTTCATAAGTGGTACTTTTATAAGTACTTGTGATTCCTAGAGACAGTTGTAAAGGCTAAAAGCAAAACACAGACAAGCAATTGGTTATTACGTTCCACTAAATACTATGAAAAAATGCAGCCTATGTGGTTTATCTCCAGATGACAGTAAATTTTACCCAGATATTATGAATTTCTAGATTTTGAGCCAGCTTGCAAAGATTCACATAACTAAAAATCCTATTTGTGGCATATGTTAAAAAGATTATTTGTGATAGGTATTAAAATGTTATTTGTGATATCAGTTGAAGGAACAACACAGCAGGACATAAGCAATCCAAGAGGTTCCTGGAGTGTGTTGGTGACAACTTCCTCCTCCAAGTGACAGAGGAGCCAACAAGAAGAGGTGTTCTGCTGGACCTCATACCAATAAGGAGGGACTCATTGGGGATGTGAAGATCAAAGGTATCCTTGGGTACAGTACACACTGCATGGTGTTCACTTTCCAGGGGAGAAGGGAGAAGAGGCAGGGAAAAGAGTGAAAACCATGCTCAGTACCCTGAAGTTCAGAAGCAGGCTTTGGCCTCTTCAAAGATCTGCTTGGAAAAGTCTCATAGAAAATAAGGCTCTAGAAAGATGAGGGGCCCATGAAACATGGCCAGTATTCAAGGATCACATCTTCCAAGTTCAGGAGAGCTCCATCCCAACAAAAAAGAAGTCAGGTAAAAATGTCAGGAGGCCTGCAAGGATGAACAAAGACCTCTTTGCCAAACTCAAACATAAAAAGGAAGTGTTCCTACATATTTTGTCAAGAGTTTTTCCAACTTAAAATAGTTTAATTTTATGAATTCTGCTTAAAGATTTTTCTGAAGATGTCCCTGAAAGAAGTGCACAACAAATGGACAAGAAGCAGTGTACGTAAGTGGCAGACTAACAATTAGTTGAGTCAAAGGAGGAGAGAAAAACTAAAATTTTCTTTGCTAGACTGGTAGGTAAGTCACTTTCTGGAAATCAGAAGAGCCAGGTCCAGATTTTTCTGCCAGTTAATAATTAATTTTTTTGGATAGAGTAGCACTGCATCATAAATTTGTGAAGTGCTCAATTTGAGTTTTGCAGTGCTGTGTGATTAGTGCAGTCCTCTGAGAGATTAAAACAATGACGGCAAAATCTTAAAAGACTATCTAGGAAGACTTGATTACTTTTTAGTGCAAATAGTCTAATTCATAAATTAGATATAAGGTGACCCTCAAACCCTTACAAGTTCACAAAGTAGTTAGATCTTGCTAATGAAAACATGCAAACGACAAGTCAAAAAATGGACTAAATCTGTATGATGTAAATGTAAGATGTAAATTTATGGTGTTAAAGGAAGTACAACTTTTTATTTAACAGAAAGAAAACAGATTTTAAAACTTGGCAGTAAAATTAAAGGAACTTGTTGGCAAATACAAATGTCTCCATAGAGTTATTGAGGTATAGCCCATGCTCATTTGTTCATTCGTTCATTCTTCCCTCCTTCTCCTTCTTCTTTCTTTTCTCCCTCCTTCCCTCCCTCCCTCTTTTTCTCGCTCCTTTCCTCCCTTCCTCATTCTTTCATCTCAAAGCCAAAGCTACATGCCACCTCAAGAAACTACTACGGTTCAAGAAGTTAAGAAGCACACAAGCTGCTGATTTGATTGATATGACAGCATCATAAACAACGAACTGCAGTGCAAAAGAGATGGAAAAACAAATCAGACAAAACATAGTGATCTACACAAGTCTACATCAGAATTAATAATTGAAGTGGAAATAGAATAATAATAAGAGCAGCAGAACTAATCTTCTGTTCAGAATAAGCTAAGTAACTGGGCAACTAGTCATCTTGCAAATTGTGCCATTATAAGGGTAAAAAATACAGAACAGTGCAGCCGAAACGTGACCTGGAAGTACATGAAAGGAATAAATAGAACAAGAGAGTAATGAAGTTCAAAAGATTAAAAAAAACAACCAAACAAAATTTATTGGGGTTCTGACAAAACAAACGCTGAAAATAATAAAGAACATGAACTGGGACATGTTCATTAATAATTAACAAATGTTGAAGTGCTCAAAAAAGAGGAGAAGAATCAAATATTACAGGTTTCCATATCTAAAGAAAAAATAGTATAAGAATTATAAAGTGAATCAGAAATGCAGAAATGCGTGGCTTTTTAGTAAAAAAGACAGTACGTCTTGTACAGTCTTTGAGATCGTGGACCTGAATGTTTCTATCTAGGATCACATAATGTTGCACGTGCAAAAGAAAAGTTTTGTCATGAGATTTAAAGGTAATGCACTCTGTGAATGTGGAGATGATTTTCATAAACTAAACTGCATTAAAAAAGTAAAACATCACTTCTGTATAGAACTTTATAGTTCTCCAGTGGCAAGTATACAAAGGAAAGCACCCCAGGAACATAAACAGTCATGTGGCATAGATTTGACTTAGAAGAACTACAGATGATGTGTAGTTATGAGCCCCACAATTTAAAAGGATGTTAAGATACTTGAATGCATCCAGAAAAGAGCAACAAAGCTGGTGGAAGGGCTGGAATGTATGTCCAAGCCTGGTTTGGAGAAAAGGAGGCTGAGGCGCTACCTCTCTACAGCTTCCTGAGGAGGGGAAGCACCCCATGATACTGATTCCATGCATCCAGTGATAGGGTGCATGGAAATGGTTCAGAGCTGCATCAGGAGAGAAATAATATCTGCAAGCACTCCAAAAGAAGTTGGAAACGGGAAATTAAAAATTGGGATAAGTATATATTCACAACATCTATGATATGGATACCTTACAGCCTTTTTTTTTTCATCTTTAGCACACATTCACTGCTACAAGTTGGCATGTTCTGAATAGAAACTGGATATTCAGTTTTAAAGTCAGATTATGAATAAGAATGACTTAGACTACAAGAGAAGATATAGGAGTTTAAAGTTCAACAGGAAAAAAATTATCAGTGACTATAAATTTCTCAATGAACTTCACCAACATAAGGCTTCTTCAATGAAGTGAAAAACTGAATGTCTGACATTATGCTCTGCAAAAAAGGCCATGTTTAGACTGCCTAAGACTTTACCCTTTCTGACCAGTACTGACCCCAGGAAACAAAGCCTAATTTGCCTAAATGTTTGATAGGTGTGGTGAAATTATAAAGGGAAGAGACAGTGTTTCAAGGATTTCTAAAGTTGGCCAGCTCTAACATGCTAGAAGCTAGAGAGAGAAGACAGTTAAAGGTCTATCAGGTTCAACTCTACTAGCATCTCAGCAATAAGATTCTCAAGTGTTCGTACAGTATTATCCATGCATTGATATGTGCTATATAAATTTGAATTAACTAATCATATTTACATGCACTGTCAGCAAAAGGACTTACCATTTTTGTTATTTGCATAATTTGACCTGCAGACTCTCTACAAATATTTATTTGATGTGTCGTCAAAGGTAGCCTAATAGAGGAGAATAGAAATCGCATTTTTGTATTTCTTCACTGCTTGTAGAGTGCTCATGAATTAATTGATACAGCCTGATCCTCTTTCTTGTTGACATTTTCCCTTCTCTGGCAGTATGTTATGGGAATCCAGTCAAAAGGAAAGGACAGCTCTGTGTTATGTCTGGGGACAGACAGGAAAACGATGGTAGCTTAACTGCAAAGTAAGCTGCAGTACTGTCAAAAATCAAACGCTTATGGGCATCTCCAAAAGCACACATTTAAGTATACAAATGAAGTTTATCTCATCTAACTTTAAGAATCAACTCTTTCAGTATTTGTGTTGGAACTATTCATGTTACATCCCTTGTAAAGCCAATTAAAAAGAAACAACTAAATGTTCAGGGAAAATATTTCATCTTACTGTAGACTTCTCAATTAGTTAATAATCATATTCCACATTTCTCTGATCTATTTTACTTGCTAATTTTGGGATAAGAGATTTGAATTCTGAAAGTGCCTATACTTTCCACCAACTATAAAAGCACCTAGAATGACTGGCTCAGCCATAAACCAACAGTAGTTAGCAAGCAGAGTGTACTTAGCAAAAATTTCTGTGACAAAAAAGTAGAGAATTAAGGTAAGAATTAAATAGAGAATTAAGGTTCTTTTCTTTATCAACAGCTGAACAAGGACTTTAGGGAATTAAGAGCGCAGAGAGGTGTGCACAGAAATTCAGACAGTAAGCCCTTTGCAGACTACTTATACTGGTTTTGAAAGTCAAAGCCCCTTTTAATAACCTCTTAGGTACACTTCTTTTGACTTCAACAGTTTTCTTCACTTCATCACAGTCTGCATATCCCTTTAAGTCTCTCTACTTTACCTTCCATTCATGTAGCTCCCCTTTTCTCTTTTCTTTTCTCTTTTCTTTTCTCTTTTCTTTTCTTTTCTCTTTTCTTTTCTTTTCTTTTCTTTTCTTTTCTTTTCTTTTCTTTTCTTTTCTTTTCTTTTCTTTTCTTTTCTTTTTTCTTTTCTTTTCTTTTCTTTTCTTTTCTTTTCTTTTCTTTTCTTTTCTTTTCTTTTCTTTTCTTTTTTCTTTTCTTTTCTTTTCTTTTCTCTTTTCTCTTCTCTTTTCTTTTCTTTTCTTTTCTTTTCTGTTTTTAAACCCATATACTCTAGACATTTAAAGACAGTTCTAAGATAAAAGACAATTATTTTTAAAATAAATAAACATGGAAATAAATAAATAAGAATTAAATTTACCCTTAATATAGTACATAATGTGAGTTTTAATTGTATTAGCCTAACTTGGAGTACAAAAGCATTAACAATTGTAAGGATAAGAAAGACACTTCTAAGGAGCAGTTCATTTCATCTTTATGTAGGTGTCTAAAACTGGCTAGATGAATCACACTTAAAACCACTTATATTTCTTCATTTAGCATCAGGACAGCTTAAAGAGAAACTCTGATACTGATGACATCTCCAGTGAGCAACAAGCAAAAATAAAAAAAATAGAATAGGTCAAATAAATCCTTAAACTTTTAGCTTTGATTTTTGATCTACATTCATCTCAAAACAGCTTCAGAATTATTAAGATGTACATGCCCAACTGCATGCTGACAAAGCCAAAAAACTTTCAAAATGAATTTGATTAAGACTTAACAGAGCCGAATTAAATAGGCTTCTTTTTTATAAGATTAAAATAAATCTTTATAAATGAGTAAGACTTTTATTCAGTATTTTCATTATGGTTTTCTCCTAGCAGACACCATTTGTCTTATTGCCCTTATCTAAGAAATACATTATTGGGCCTTGGTTCATTATCTACATACCAATTAATTCCTTTTTTGCTTCATTTATCCTTTTTCCTCTTGACTTCTGCCTCAGTAAATTATCTCTTTCATGGAGAACAAGTGAGCAGAGAGTGAGAAAGAGTTATTCTTGGTAACAAATGAAATTGTAAGGCTAAGATGCCTGATATTTTATAAAGCTTTGCAGATGGAACCTTCCTTTTTCAAGTAAAACTTAGCACATGAGCATTACCAGCCTCCACAGGATGAAGGTCAAAGATCGTTAGACTGTTTTGACATTGTCTCAAATCGATATAATAATGTGTCTCATCTATGCCACTGGTATTCAATCAAATTTAAATTAAACTGGTTTTAACTTATAAATCTTGCGTATGTTCCTGCTTTTGACTATTTAATATATGATGACATGCTGTAATTATTCATAACGGAAATGCACAATATGCCAATTATGTCTAAGATACATGATTTCCCAAGGGTTTGATTTGGTTTTTTAAAACTAATTTTCACAGAATCACAGATTCTTAGAATGTTTTGGGTTGGAAGGGACCTTAAAGATCATCTAGTTTCAACCCCCCTGCCATGGGCAGGGACACCCTCCACTAGCCCAGGTTGCTCAAAGCCTCATCGAACCTGTCCTTGAACACCTCCAGGGATGGGGCATCCACAGCTTATCTGGGCAACCTGTTCCAGTGTCTCACCACCCTCACAGTAACATATTTCTCCCCAATATCTAATATAAATCTATGTTCTTTCAACTTAAAGCTCTTACCCCTCTTCCTATAACTACACCCACTGATAAAGAGCACCTCCGCATTTCTCCTGTAGGTCTCCTTCAGGTACTGGAAGGCTGCTATAAGGTCTCCCCAGAGCCTTCTCTTCTCCAGGCTGAACAACCCCAACTCTCTCTCTGTCCTCACAGGGGAGGTGCTCCAGGCCTCTGATCATCTTCGTTTCCCTCCTCTGTATTTTTCGATAGAAGTGAATGTATCAGACAGAAGTGGACGAGATGGTGCTATATTTTACTCAACAGTTCATCCAGATTTTATTCTTCTGATTTTCTTACATATTGCTGAAAGGATTCTTATACAGAATATCGGAAAAATTCTTGAGGGGTCCTTAGTACAATCCTAAAGGGGATGACTTGCTGCCTGTGGACAACACAGTTCTCTCAGTTGACTCTTAATAGTCTTTTGGTACTTACTCTAAATAAAGTTCCCTAGTTAGGTGAATGCAATTTAGAAGCTAATTGGATGTTAATTTATATATCTCACAAGCAGCAAGAAAAGAAACAAGTTAGTGAGCTTTTTCAAAAGGGGAAAGCAAAGGTCTAGAAGGAGAACCTATAAAGTAGCTAGATTCATTGTTTTTCATCACCAGATTTATCTTGTTCAGTAATTGGATCAATCACTCCTATCCATTGACTACCAGTTAAACAAGTATCCTCATGCTTTATTGAGCCATAAATCATCAATGGAAGCCTACCTTGTTTTCTAGGAATATGTTTCATCTGACTCATGCTGAGAAGAGCTGCAAATTATCTAGCTTTGAATGTAATTTAAAAAAAAAAATAAAACCTCAGGTAAGATTTGAAGTGGTTATAGATATTGAATTCTATATAGTTTACCTCTAAAATAAGCTGGAAGCTGATTACATTTCTTCAAATTTCTGTTTCCTGTATTTTTAATTTTATTTACAGATTTTCTTCTGCTTCAAATTAACATATTTTGGAGAACACTGTAAAGATACAGAAAAGCAGTGGTGTTTCATTCCTAGAAAGACTATATTTATGTGTGCTAAATTGTAGAATTATTTTCTAATATTAAATATAAAAGAAGAGTCTAAAAATAACCAGTGAAAATTAGACAAGATCTTTACAGCCTCCAGCTATGGCAGATAGTTACATTACTGGGGTAACATTTTCATAAATATTCTCTGTAATAACACCTTCCAGATATAACAAGTTAAATAGTGAAAAGAAAATTGTTTATTTATTTACTAAACATAATAGACCTGCAAAGCATCATCTCTGTAATAATTTAAATCATATTCCATCCAATACTATGTCAGCATGTAGTACTAAAGTCCCATACACAGATGAGTTGATACAGTGGTCCACCTAATTCTGTCAAATCTTCTACCATGTTAAAATGTTACTTTCCTATCTCAGACAATATGATTATTTTAATCAGACCGCCTTTTTAATCTCTTTGAGCCTTTTAACAAGCCAATTCCCTTGTCTTTCTGTGACTCTCAAAACTTCTGTTGTTCTTACAGAAACTAGCAAACTAAGCTGTATCAGTACACTCTTTAAAATTATCACTGTACTTATTCATGGCTTTTAGTTTATTGCAGAAGGTGAGGGGAAAGTGATCTCAAAGCAGTGAAACTGGTGATACATTTCCTATCTAGCTACTTCACAGAAGATAAATGCAATTGTGTTAATGATCTCAAGGGATCTGCATGAGCCTGCTTCTTGATCAGCAAAGGACATAAACATATGTTTTATTTCAGACTCCCCAAGTCATCTAAAATATCTCAAGTCAGTGATGAACTTTTCTTTTTTTTTCCATTGCTGAATAACAATAACGTAATTAAATCTAGAATTGAAAATTTCTCTGTGTGTCTCAAAACAAAAATTTGTATTTTTTGATACATTCTGGATGAGGGGAGGAAAGGAAATTACGATGGAGATTATGGGCATGAAGAATGTCAAATATCAGTGTTGTTGATTTTCACCTTGCTTTGCTGAAAAAAAAAACCACCAAAAAACAACAAAACAAAAATTCAGTACTGCATCCTTGATTCGAGCTATAGACATTGGCTCTCTCCAACACTTAATAGCAAGTTAATAGAGGAATTGGAAGCATTGCTGGAATACTTCTTTCAGAATTATTTCCCATAGAATCAAATATCAAAAAGGGAAGACATTAAGAGCATGAAAAAATCTTTTGCATTAAAAATGGGGTCAGGACTCCTGGATAGTTTCATTCTTTCACAGGCTGACCCATGAGCTTAACTTAAACTTCATTCAGAGAAATTAAATGTTTATGACTGTAGGTATAAATATTTTGGCAGTAATGGCTGTAATATCAAATCCCAGAGAGAGATAATTTCCCAAACTCTGTATTTATTGGATGAGCTTGTATAACATAACTTCTGCCTGTCGATTAAAACAAACACACACTTAAATATTTACATATGTATAAATACATAAGGAATCTTATTTCAAAATTTAGTGCAACCTCAGAAAGTAGGTATTCAATTTATACAACTGAACAGTGAAAATGTAAGATGGAACAATAAAAATAGTGAAAAAAACCCATCAGATTTCCCTAAGACAATAAGAAAGTCTGAAGACATTATTGATAACCTTTTTACAGCTGGGACTGGTTTAGAAACATGTTGAAGTGATTCCCTAAAGTATTTTATCAAATTGGTCTTGATTGTCAAGAGAACCATCTGGGCCATTGAAAAAATGTAAGCTACGTGCATACTATGATACTCACAGAGCCTGGGCCCATGGTCATCCAGACTGGACTATAGCCTCAGCACAGGATGTTTCCTTTCAGGGCATCCATACAGATTTCCCAGAACACAAGGGATAAGACAAACTTATTTCCTTTCCATCTAAGTCCAGCATGAAGTCAAAATGTAGCTGTAGGTTATACCCAGATCCACGAAGGGGGCAATGCTCTGAGGTTCTACAGTTATATTCGGTGTTTTGGAAACTAATTTCCTTCTATAAGCAAGGAATCTTATGCTACATAGCTAGCTTATATCTAGCTGACAGAAAATCTAAGAATGCCCTCATTTCTCTTGGGCGCAGAGCTCCTGACTTTATCTGTGCACCAAGTATGTCTGTTCATTGGGATTTCATACACATAGTCTGCCTCTTAAAGGTGAAGTTTAAACGAAGAAGGCTCCTTTTTAAGGCAGAGATAGCATCGATTGACTTCTGTGTAGAAGTTTGAGTCTAGAACATTCATCTAGAAAATGAGGCAACTGGTTTCAACTTTCACGCTGCTCTGAAAGTATTCATATTCATGCAACCCATTTTCTAGGAAATTGCATAAACGATTAAGAGGGGAAAGGGTTGCCATTTACTTTGAGGCAGCTCTCAGTGCTGCCAATATGAGACTTACAAGAATAAGAGAAAAAACAAGCAACACAAGCTTAACCCTACAGTTTCACTGTTAGGACAGCAGTCATAAGCTTGAGATACTACTCTAATGACTGCTAATGTGTTATACACTAGATGGTCATTGCAGAAAATCAGAAAGACCACTGAGAATACAGCAAAATGTCTCTTTCAGATTGCATAGCCATGATGTTACTGTTTCAAGTTTCTACATGCTAGGGGTTTTTTGTTTGTTTGGCTGGTTTGGTTTTTTGTGGTTTGGTTTGTTTTGGTTTTGGTTTTGGTTTTGTGTTTTGTTTTGTTTTGCTTTGTTTTTCTTCCTGTGGAAATACTGCTAGTTTCTTAGTTGCACAATGCTCCATTTTCAAGATCACAGAGATCATCCCTTTCTGATCTTTTCTTACCTTTACCCTTCTTTCTCATCTTTATCCTTCTTAATTTTTGTTTAGTATGGTAATAGATATGTCAAGCTTCTGGGAAATGCTTTAGCTACCACGTCTACCAGCCACCACTGAAAAAGTAGGTGACAGTATGATCTCCCTTGTTTTTAAATAGAAATGTCTGCAGACAGCATTTAAGGACAAACAAAAATCAGTGAAAGTAGATGGGATTCAGTTACCTGTCATGCTGTTTATGACACAGGTCTTCTTTACAAAAACCGTGAAGAAATGGACACACCTGCATCACAATTTAACTCACTCTGCAGATGATTTCTAAATTAGCCAGCACGAGAAAGACCATATCAAGAGTGTTGTTTCCAGTTCTGGGCTCCCCAGTAATGAGAGAGATGTGGGCATTCAGGGATAAGTCCACAGAAGGGCCCTGAATTTGACTAAAGTGTTTGAACATCTGATTCCAACAAGAAGACAAGATGCTAAGTGAACTGAGACTGTTCAGCCTGAAGAAGCGAAAGCTTAGGTGAAATCTTATCCACATGTATAAACACCTGGGAAGAGATAGGGGAGGATGGGAGGTGATGAAGAAGATGGAGCCAGACTGTTCTCAGTGGTACCCTGTGATAGGGCAAGAGGACATGGGCACAAACTAAAACACAGGAAATTCTACCTGCATACAAGAAAATAACTTTTTTTACTGTGAGGATTGTCAAACACAGGAACAGGTTTTCCAAAGAAGTTACTAAGTCTCTTTCCTTGGAGATATTCAAAACTCAACTGGACATGGTCTAGAGTGACCTTCTCCAGCTGATCCTGCTTCAGCAGGTCTGTTGGACGGGCTGATCATCAGAGGTGTCTTGCAACCTCAACTACCCTGTGATTCCATGATTTTCTGTGATTTGAAGTGTCTATTATTCTCTACTGAATATAAAAAAACTTGAGGGTCACTAGTTCGGATGTCAATTTACACCACACAGTTACATTGTATCATGAATAACCACTTTTTTGGACAGTATTATTGCCCCTTTTTGGATTAATTAGTTTGGGCATTCTTAGCCAAGCACAGAGACATGCAACCAAGCAGGGTATACACAATTTGCAAATACAAGGCAGTCATCCATTGGTTGCCACAGACAAAAGACAGCAACAATTTTGTGACCTGCCAGGCTGAGGACTGGTGTGTTGACCACCCAAGTGAGATGCCTTTGTGGGTTGGCAGGTGACAGCAAGGAGGGACGGCATGGCTCCCATGGCTCCATCTAGTCAGTATTGCCTAGCTGCCATCTGCCCCAGCAGGGGATGCCGAAGGCCCAGCCTGACCTGGTGAACCCTGACCAGTTCCAGACAGGACCAACCCTGCTGTCTGCCCTCCTTGACTTTGGTCTTTTAGGCTTTTACACCTTTCCTTCTGACAATTTTCTTCACGAATACTCGAACCATTAAGGGTCTTGTGTCACCAGTCCCACCACTGCCTGTTCCTGTGACTTCTTCATCTCCATGGACACTGTCTACCTCTCTCTCTCAGCAGCCCAAGCTCCAGTTACACAGTGAAGATGAATGAGGGCTGGGCCCTAGTGCACAGACAGCTAAACCCTAGCATAGGGGAGCTTACAGTAGGCCTTATAGAGAAAAAAAAAAAAAAGGGTTGTGACTGGGTCTGAGGTTTTGTCCTAATTCTTTTGATATAGTCCAGCTACCTCTATGCATTGTCTGAATCACAGTGACGCTTCATCAGGAAAAAGCTTTCTGCATGCCCAGGTTAGGATTCTGCTGAGAAATCCTGGTTATCCTTATCTGAGACATTCAGGGCCAAAATATAGGCTCTGACTGAAACTTGGGTTAAGAGCTACAGCAAGGAGGCATTTATTCTTAATAGCTTTCTGGGACTTGAGCATCCATTGTCTGCTGGAGTCTCATCAGGCTTCTCAATCTCACCTGAAGCATCTGAACCAGGACATCAGCAGTGGTTAGGTGCTGAAAGACAGAACTATGCTATATATAATTCTGATTAACAGTCACCTAATCTTTCCACTGTTGACCTACATTTTATTCCAAAACTTCCCTCAGTACTCTTTGTGCATGAGGTACTAGACTTTGTCCAGTTAAATGGACAGCTCCATCTGTAAAGAAGAGCGACTTTGTCTCTTAATGATCTCTGAGTAATATGTACTCTTTACACACTGAGGTTCATCAACCTCTGAAAAATCAGTTATTTGTTTAGAACACAGTTGTTAGTGTACTTGTTTAGCACTTGACCAATTTGTTGCACGGTTACACAGCAACAAATTCTCCATCAGTTTGTTACACTACGACAATGCATTTTATGTGGTTCAAAGGAACGCAACTTATATGGAAAGCTAAGAATTATTTTTTAGCCTAACTAAAGTCTTAACAGTCTAATCATGTATTATTATTAGTCCAATTACAATGACACAAATACTTATAGGTCAAATTTCATCCAGTTCATATGAAATACACAGCCTTGAAGAAGTGACTCCTGCCCTCTAGGCCCTGAGATTGTTGGCTTCAGGTCAGGGAAAGATGAGCCTCCCTAGTGCTTTGCTGGAAGGAACATTTTGTTGTGGAAAACTGGTTTCTTCCTCTGTCCAGGCCTGGAAAACGTTCGCGTAGAGGCAGGAAATGGAGAGGAAGAGAGGAAAACGAATGTAAAGAAAGGTGCGATAGCTACCGCCACACGGAGCTGCAGCGTCCCGTCAGTCTGGATCAGCTTCACGTCAGGTGGGGAATTCCACTCGGTGCTGGTTGTCACAATTCTTTTATTGATGTCCGAGAGTTGTTCGCCCAAATGTCCTTGCTCCTTCCGAGAACTGTTTTGCACAGCGTCGCCCCCCACTCGGCAGTAGTTCAAGCACCCATAGGGTCTTTCAGGGAACTTTCCATCCCCTAGGGTCTGGGCGTACTTGCTGAGGTGAGGGTACAAAACAGGAGATGAGTGGTTTTTGTGGTCGGACAGGTGCAGCGATGTCTGGGTAAACATCCGTGGTGAGATGAAGACAGACAAGTCCTTTACAGGGCCTCTGTGTTGTTTTGTGATCAGCCAGCAATGTTGAGACAGATAGCACAGTCCCAACAAAGTCCTTCACATCCTTTTGATCCTAGGATTCACTTAGGGTTATTCTGATGTATTTTCCACAATTCTGTATTGTATCCAAACTTACTATATATGGTTTGTTTTACTCAGATACTTTTTATTTGTTTGTTAGCCCTAAAACAGGTTACACCTAGCTCTCAAGATGAAATTCCTTCAAGGACCAGTAACCAAAACCTGATTAAATGCTTATCTCCTTGGAGCCCCCAGTACAGTCTTGTGCTCGTGCTTTCACTTTCTGCTGCCATCCCATGCCTCCTCTACTCTATGTTGTATTTTACTCTCAGGGCCTAGACAGTCCATGCCACTCTGAATAACTGAGTGCTGCAAATGCAAAAATATATGCGTGTGTACATATACATATATATTACGTATATACAACAATGTTACACCACTCAATTGTACAAAGCTAAGCAAAAGCTAAAACAAGTAGGTAATAGTCACCTGGTCGTTAGATAACCACTGTTACGGTTAAGGAAGCCTAATGAAGCTCCAGGCAGGTCAAGCTCAGATAAAGCTTGTAAATATTGAGGCCTCTGTGGTTACCTTAGCACACAGCCTGTTAAAAGTGATGGTAGCATCAAATTTCCAAGGCTTCAGGGCTATACACAGTACACTCACTTAGAAGGAACAGGTATATGGCCTTACTAATTTTATCCTAAGCAGATAAAAA
>WKFP01013784.1:22307-35735 GCA_011057875.1 Pterocles orientalis
AAAAAAAAAAAAAAGGGTTGTGACTGGGTCTGAGGTTTTGTCCTAATTCTTTTGATATAGTCCAGCTACCTCTCTGCATTGTCTGAATCACAGTGACGCTTCATCAGGAAAAAGCTTTCTGCATGCCCAGGTTAGGATTCTGCTGAGAAATCCTGGTTATCCTTATCTGAGATATTCAGGGCCAAAATATAGGCTCTGACTGAAACTTGGGTTAAGAGCTACAGCAAGGAGGCATTTATTCTTAATAGCTTCCTGGGGCTTGAGCATCCATTGTCTGCTGGGGTCTCATCAGGCTTCTCAGTCTCACCTGAAGCATCTGAACCAGGACATCAGCAGTGGTTAGGTGCTGAAAGACAGAACTATGCTATATATAATTCTGATTAACAGTCACCTAATCTTTCCACTGTTGACCTACATTTTATTCCAAAACTTCCCTCAGCACTCTTTGTGCATGAGGTACTAGACTTTGTCCAGTTAAATGGACAGCTCCATCTGTAAAGAAGAGCGACTTTGTCTCTTAATGATCTCTGAGTAATATGTACTCTTTACACACTGAGGTTCAGCTACCTCTGAAAAATCAGTTATCTGTTTAGAACACAGTTAGTGTACTTGTTTAGCACGTGACCAATTCGTTGCACAGTTTCACAGCAACAAATTCTCCATCAGTTTGTTACACTACGACAATGCATTTTATGTGGTTCAAAGGAACACAACTTATATGGAAATCTAAGAATTATTTTTTAGCCTAACTAAAGTCTTAACAGTCTAATCATGTATTATTATTAGTCCAATTACAATGACACAAATACTTATAGGTCAAATTTCATCCAGTTCATATGAAATATACCAGCCTTGAAGAAGTGACTCCTGCCCTCTAGACCCTCAGATCGTTGGCTTCAGGTCAGGGAAAGATCAGCCTCCCTAGTGCTTTGCTGGAAGGAACATTTTGTTGTGGACAACTGGTTTCTTCCTCTGCCCAGGCCCGGAATGGTCGGGTCTGGGGAGATTCTTTGTGATTCCCAGAGTGAGATTAAGACGCAAGCAAGGTCAAATGCCATAAAGAAAAGAAGTTTAATTGCACAAAAACATTCACGTAGAGGCAGGAAATGGAGAGAAAGAGAGGAAAAAGAATGTAAAGGAAGGTGTGATAGCTACCGCCACACGGAGTTGTGGCGTCCCGTCAGTCTGGATCAACTTCACGTCAGGTGGGGAATTCCACTCGGTGCTGGTTGTCACAATTCTTTTATTGATGTCCAAGAGTTGTTCGCCCAAATGTCCTTGCTCCTTCCAAGAACTGTTTTGCACAGCGTCACCCCCCACTCGGCAGTAGTTCAAGCACCCATAGGGTCTTTCAGGGAACTTTCCATCCCCTAGGGTCTGGGCGTACTTGCTGAGGTGAGTGTACAAAACAGGAGATGAGTGGTTTTTGTGGTCGGACAGGTGCAGCGATGTCTGGGTAAACATCCGTGGTGAGATGAAGACAGACAAGTCCTTTACAGGGCCTCTGTGTTGTTTTGTGATCAGCCAGCAATGTTGAGACAGATAGCACAGTCCCAACAAAGTCCTTCACATCCTCTTGATCCTAGGATTCACTTAGGGTTATTCTGATGTATTTTCCACAATTCTGTATTGTATCCAAATTTACTATATATGGTTTGTTTTACTCAGATACTTTTTATTTGTTTGTTAGCCCTAAAACAGGTTACACCTAGCTCTCAAGATGAAATTCCTTCAAGGACCAGTAACCAAAAACTGGTTAAATGCTTATCTCCTTGGAGCCCCCAGTACAGTCTTGTGCTCGTGCTTTCACTTTCTGCTGCCATCCCATGCCTCCTCTACTCTATGTTGTATTTTACTCTCAGGTCCTAGACAGTCCATGCCACTGTGAATAACTGAGTGCTGCAAATGCAAAAATATATGTGTGTGTACGTATACATATATATACGTATATACAACAATGTTACACCACTCAACTGTACAAAGCTAAGCAAAAGCTAAAACAAGTAGGTAACAGTCACCTGGTCGTTAGATAACCACTGTTATGGTTAAGGAAGCCTAATGAAGCTCCAGGCAGGTCAAGCTCAGATAAAGCTTGTAAATATTGAGGCCTCTGTGGTTACTTTAGCACACAGCCTGTTAAAAGTGATGGTAGCATCAAATTTCCAAGGCTTCAGGGCTATACACAGTACACTCACTTAGAAGGAACAGGTATATGGCCTTACTAATTTTATCCTAAGCAGATAAAAATACTCTAACGGATGAATCTAGTCAGTGTGCTTTCTTGGAGCATCCCATGGATCCCTTTCATCCTTGAGTTCTTTTGATTAAGGTTAAGGGTGATGCCTTGAACTGAGGCTGCTGGGAAAGGTTGCTGCATGGGTCTTTATCTGTCTTGTATTTGAGAAGATGACGGTACTGTCCTTGTGGACCCTAAAATTGAAAAATATCCTGAGTATACTAATACAGTTGTAATTATTATGTAATTTAACTAGATACCAAATAATGAGTGCTGGTTCAGTACCTTTAGCTGAGAAAAGATTCAGTAAAACTTGACAAAACTCAGAAAAAAAGGAAAAAAGTCATTCCACATAAGGAGTGACTGAGTAAGCTAGTTTGGTAAGGAGGCCAAACAGGGGGAAAATAATTGAGGTTTATAAAAATCATTATTGTCATAAAAGTATTTTTTTTGCTGTCTTTTCAAATGTAAGAATTATGAAACACTAGCTGCAAGAGGTAGGAAGCAGGTTAAAAGCCAGAAAAATGAAATGATTCCTCAAATAACATGTAGAAATAAGCTCTGGAGTTTTTTGTCATGTTGTTGCTACCGAGCTTTAGTCAGGATGAAACTGGGACAAATCATAGAAAAGAAATACACTGGGAGCTGCAACATATATTTAATAAAACAAAAGTCAGGTATTGTATTGAAGTTTATTCTCTTCCCTAGGCACCAATTTTTACAAAATTTTGAGACAGGATGCTGAATGAGATTAGCTTTTCCAAGTGAGAAAAGTGAGACAGACTTTGTACTCAGGGTTTTTTTCCCAGTGTTTCTATTAGCTTGCTCTGGGCTGTGACCTGCTCATCATAAGAGCTGTTGTAAGAAAGAGGTGCCTAGGCAACACGTTCTCAATTTTTGGGTTTTGTCTGAAAGTCAGACACCTGCAAGCATTATTACATCGAAACTGTATTTACCAAAATTTCAAAAGACGATCACAATAATGGATATTTTCTGACCAGCTGTGAGTATACTAATAAAATAGCTATTTATTTTTTCATTCATTTCAATAAGACATAAAATTATTTCAGTTTCATGCCAAAAAAAAATAGGAGAGAAGTTATAAAGAGAGAAGGTGGAAAAAAAAGGGCAAATATATGTCCCCTGGCATATAGTGAAAAGAAGTTTTGACAGATTTTGGTAACTACCTCATTTAACTTTCAGGTGCTTAACTGCATATTCTTCATTCATTTTATACACAGAGCTCTAAGCACTGATCCCAGTGGACATTTTACACACAGCATAGAGCTGCATGTGATATAGAGATTCACATTGTGCATAACACATCTATCACGTGTAGGAAAAAACCAAACAAACCCAGGTGTCCCAGGTTTGCACACATAAAAAGCATAATGTGCTTATTTGTATGCCAAGATCCAGACTCTTCGAAGCTGATAGTTACTTCCTTACAGTCGTCGTGATGAGGACCCAGATGCAGGAGGTATCTAAACAGACACACGTACAATGAAGACCTCTAGTGTTAATAAATTCTGGTAAGAACGCTCTGAAGTAAAGAACTATTCCCCTCATGTACCTGAGGGAAGTCTGTCAGTTTAGATGTATTTTTATTTTCCTTTCCCCTCCCCTTCCACTTCTTTCTTTTTTTGTCTGTCCCTTTTCTCCTCCCGTCCTCTCTGTCTCCTGAGGAAAAAGTTTCCTTGTTTTCGTTTGTTTGTTTTAATGAATATTGGTAAGAAAGTCTTACAGAAGGAAAAAGAACTTGACCTGCATCAAGGATGCTGCTTACTTCTTTTTTTTTTCTGTTTCCAAAATCTATATAATCTTGTTTTTTAAGGAAACAGTCAAATATGTATTCTTATAGGAAAAAGGGATTTTCATTTTTTTAGAAATATTTGTCTCATTTATCAGCCTCACATTCTAGAACAGTCTAAGTCTATGTGAACATTGTTGTGATATTATTTTGTTAAATATATTTATAGAACTGAGGAAAGAACTTTATAACTTATTTTAATAGTATTGAGATAAAAATACGGTGCAAATATAAATATCAGGTCTGATTTTGTAATATGAAGGTCTATAATCAAAGCAGATATCTGGGACATTTGCATATAGTTTTCCACACTTTCATTTCCTGATTTGTTTATCTTCAAAGGCAGAAAGATATTTTTGTCTTATTTTGCTCTATCGAAAAACTGTAAAGGAGTCTATGATGGGCAAAAAGTATTCCTAGCCCTCTCTGCTTTTGAAGATATTCTGGGAAAAATATAAGTGACTTTTGCACTTCTCCCCCCCCCCATTCAATTATAAAAATTTATTTCACAATACTGTTTTTCTACAATGCATTGTAGAAATGTCCTTTTCTTAACTATTCTAGTCTGATGCATTATTAGCTTTTATCTTTTTTTCTGTTATTTGAAGAATGGTGAATCTTCATGTGTCTGATAACACCTAAGAGGTAAACCGGCAACTGCAAGTTTAATAGCTGCTAAGTGCAAACTTCTACAAAATGTAATTACTAGAGTTCAAAGTCTGCTTTGCTTTCTTCCAGTGGATCATAAGTTATTCATGGTCTCTCCTGTGACACGTTGTTATTCATGCTAGTCATGTTGAGAAGGTAATGCACTTTTGTTCATAGAATTTTCAATTGGCTTTTTGCTCTCACTTCAAGCTAGTCCTTTGAAGTCAAATGAACATTTCTGTTAAACTTAATTGTCATTGGATTAGGGTTTCTGTGAGGAAAAATCAGGTAGAATAGTGCAAAGACAATTATACTGGCATTGGGGGGATTTTTGTTGTTGTTTAATAAACTCATACAACTGAAAAGATTAGCTAAATGCACATGATCACTTCTCCCATTGAAATAATTCTCTAGTATTAGTAAATAATCATCTTAATTACATGTTGATCACTGGGTATATTCTGTCTTCATGACTGACAGATTTCAAAGGTTATTTGTATAAAACAAAATAAGAATCAGTCTTTAGTACCCCAAGTTCAATTTTGTTAATTTACTAAACCAGATAGCCAGATAAAATGTACAAAGCACCTTGATCTTCCCATGCAAATTGAAACATTAATCTCAGCTCACTGAGATAAAAGTCTTGCCACATTTCCCTCACTTCAGAGCCATCAGAACAACAGGTGATCCACATTTCATCTAGGCTAGGTGTACATTTCTCCTTTTCATTATGGAGAGATCCCAGGACACCCAAACTTCTGACTGAGGTTCCCTGAAAAAGGGATTCATTTACATGGCCTGGATGAAGCTTTGGGGGTTAGCTTCAGAACTGAGACTGAGACGACTGATAAATCACTGGAAGCAGTCAAGGCTGAAATGTTTGCTAAAATGGTCTACAACAGTGATACCTGGAGAAGAGAGACAGATGTGAGACAGAGTGCACAGAAGGTACCAGGAAATCTGAATATGGTAGGGGATCCATAGGTAAAGACATATGGCCCATTTTAAAGGGATTAAATAAGTCTCCTGACATTAACCTGACATTCTGCTTCTGCTTAGAGTAAATTTTCAGTTGTATTATATTTTATCATAATACCCATTTGTTGTCTTGGAATTCTAATTAATCTTTCACTTCATTTGTTATATAAACCCAAACAATCACTTGTAATGTCAGTAATTCACTTTGTTAAAATAACTCTATTGATAACAGTGTCAGGACCTAAAAAATTATCATAATCTCAAGTAGTAAAATCACCAAATTTGAACTAAATGAACTGTAGACTTCTTTGTTTTGCCTTTGCAATCATCTCCATATTTTCCCATCACTCTGCTCACTGGTATCAGTTAGGATAACTGAATTTTATTTATTTTACTCACTGTTTCTTTCTCTTTATAAATACTCTATAAAGAAAAAAAAAACCTGTTTTGTTAAACCTGTTCTATTCACGGTTTGATTTACGTTTCAAAGAGCAAGTTTTCCCTGAAATTCCATTTCTTCTTGATTTTACAACTTTAATGAAGATTTTACACTGCTTTGGAATTCTTTCTTCTTGAGGAAAATTGTGCCATACCAGCTATTTATGGAAAAGTAAGTATGTGTAACTTCAATAACAATGCTTCCTTTTCATTTTCTCCTCCCCTACCCTCTCCTCCTCTCCCCTTCTTGTCTACAGTAAAATGCATGAACAATCAAATTTGAACTATTACCTTTTGCTTCAACTGTTATCTTCAGCCTCCTGAAATTTAAGAATTATATGCACAAAACTATTCGATATAGAAAATATCAGCCTCACTTTTGTACTTGCTCAAATGCACTCTTACTAAATTCTACAATTCAAGGGAGAGAGGGAAGTTAAAGGAGAAGAAAGGGGTGGGGTGAGGTGAGGTTGGGAATGAGGAGGAGATGGGAGGGAACAAGAAGTAGAGGAAAAGGGCAGGAACGGTATAATTACATTATCCTAACTGAAGCACTCTTTCACTACTTTGCAGTTAGTTTAATTTTCTTTTTTATTTTTTTTTTCATTTTTCTTACATATACACATATATGTGGATTAAACACGGTAGAAAATCAGACTTTTCAGAGGACTTTTTAAGATACTGGACAACCAGAGACAAGTGATTGCTTATCGCTCATGGTCAGTTTAGCAAATCATGACCTCTGCGTGGCATATCAAAGAACAGGTTTTGATCTCCTGGGATATGTTTTGCTCTGAAATTTTAGGCACCTGAGTTGGAGCAGCTGACTGTGTTGACTAAATGGAGTTATGTTCTCACGGTTCCCTTGAATATGATTTACTGTTTCCAGTAGCACACGAGCTTCTCAGGCACTTTATTGAATATCTGCCCTGTCCTCTCTCGTAACTCAGCTAGAAAAATCAAAGCTGACTGCTACATCTGCATATGCTGCTCCAGACACACCTCCACGTTGTGGCAAGCAGATCCCTGGTCTAAAAGCATATATCAACCTCCTCATCTCTCTTATTCAGTTGATCCATTAAGTATTTGAAGTATCGTGCTCTATAAATGACACATGCCAATGCTAGCAATACACAGGATTTTAGAAGATGAAAGCAAAAACACTAGGCAGAGAACAGAGTGATGAAGAGTGATAATGTACATTAATGATTGCGTTTCTATGCTAACGTAAGCCTCTCCTGGGCTAACTTGTTATGTAGATATTTCCCCTTTGGCTGACAGAGTACATCTGTTTTTGTTAGTCTCCTTGTTGTGCATAGCATATTTTACAAACCAAGCAATTAGAGAGGAGAATTTTGTCTTGATAAGCTGATGCTTTGATGACTTGCTATTGGAATAAGATATTTTGCAATCAATAGTTTATTCTAAAATTATATCCAGTAAAAACAAACACATATTCCCCCTCTGCATGTAATTAGTATACGAGTCTTGTATCTTTTCAACAGGGAAAGGAAAGACACTACACACGTACCCATTCTGATTAGAAATTAATCCAGTAGCTGAGAAAAATTTAAGTATGTAAAATTAGGTCACTCTTGATAATAAGGCTATTTTTCCTGAAGCTTTTTTTTGCATGCAATATTTTTAATAATTTCTATTGTAATATATTTTTTTCTTCTAAGTGATCAAACAACAAAGTGGCTATTTCTACAGTTGTACACTTGATCCTGTTACACTGCAAGACATGAAATGTGATAACGGTCCTTGAGAGCAGGGTGAAATTTTTAGTGATGGAAAGAACTGGAAAAAGTTTTTAGAGATAGATTTCATTTGTATATAAAAAAATAATTTGTATATATAAAAATAAGTGGTATAAATCAAAATTTCTTTTTATGGTCGTTAGAAATAAATACTTCTTAGCATGTTTCCTTCTCATTCTGAGATGGCCATTGATTCCAGTGAGGTAAATCTGTCTGTCTCCTGTTGGTTGACAGCAGTGTCTAGAAACCTAGCTGAGATAGAAGGGTTATTAGCAGACAGATGACATGTCATTCTAAGTGGCCAACAACATGTAATATTTCACTAATATGAACATAGGCGATGTACAGAATGAGAAATATTCAAGTTAATAATTACTCATGAAATGTATACAACTGACAAAGTTGTAATTGTGCCTGGACATTACATAAGAAATATTGATCAATATTTATATTTATTTGTTAATATATTCATTTCTCTATCGAGCTAAATATTTGGCTAAAAAAGGAAGGTTCATCTCTAAGATTGTGTGTGTAACTGGCTAGGACAGAATAAGGCAGTATAAGAAATAATAGAGAAGCTGGGACTGAAGTAGTGAAGTTGAGCATGGGAAGATTGGGTGGGTGGGATGGAGGGAAGGTGTTTTTAGATGTGTTCTTATTTGTCATTATCCTACTCTGTTTAATTGGCAATAAATTACATTTTAGTAAGATGAGCCTGTTTTGCCTGTGGTGGTAACTTGTAAGTGATCTCTCTGCCTTTATCTTGACTCTTGAGCTTTTCCAACTTATTTACTCCTCCTGTCCTTTTGAGAAAGAGGAGTGAGAGAGTGGGTGCATGGTGGTCTGGCAGGTGGCCAATGTCAACATGTCACAACTTGCCTTCAGCCCTGACTCCTGGATGGACCTCAGGTGTGAGCCGTAGACTTGTCTCCAGTCCCTGACCCCATGTCTGGCCCTATTTCTGGCCCTAGCTGGAGCAGTCTCTAGGTACTCCTGATAGGACTCTCCTGACCAGATCCCAGCTGTGGCTTGCCCCGCATGAAGAGTTTCAGATGTTGAACAGCACCCTACACCCTGGTCCCCTTATGGGGCAGCCCTCCCCTTGCTGACAGGACACAATATGTCACCACAGTATACAGAGGAGAGGAGGACTAGTCACTGGGAGGGAAATATTGATGCTAGATTAACAGAAAAATAGAGGACTTTCAGAAAGCAATTTATCCCATGGGAAGCTTGAACCGAATCTTTTAGTGTGTGAGATGGCATTACAACCATTTTGGGGACAAAATGTCTGATAATAAGCTTCTATAGTGTGTTCATCACCTTACCGACTTGAGCAAAGATAAATCACAGCCTTGTCAAGGGAAAAATTAGCATCCCTCTAGGATTAAGCATTTACTTTCTATCTGAATTTAAAAAATGTGTGAATACTGAGGGATGCATGAAGAGAGAGACACTATTGCTCTTAATGGGAGGAAACATAAGAAAATACATTTAATAGTATTAAGAGAAGAGCATAATAACTACCAAAGCCAGTAGTAACATAAAAACATTATACTGAAGAGTTGGGCAGAGCTGAAGAGAAAATAGAACAATCTCAGATACGAGGATCCATCTTTATTGAGGTAGTACAACAAGCATATCATTAAAATACCACATCACGCAGTCTGCAAACGCTCATCTCCTAACAACCCACACAAGGAAAGCGAATGTTTTAACTCCTGCTGCTCAGAGAGGATTATAGTCGTTTGAGATAATATTCTTACTTGGATGTACTAAGAGTTGTCTTCAACACGTATTTTTGGCAAATATACAAATTAAGCAATTCTTGTTCAATTAGAAGTGTCTTAGAACATGTTTGTATCTAAAGTGTTGCAGAAAAATGATGCTGATAGTGTGATGGTTTTGCATTTCCTTGAGAGAAAAAGGTTGCTGCTACAAAGATTTTGTAATAAATACGAGACAGAAAATTGTTCCTACACTATAGTGTCATTAGTATGGAGATCAGTGATCTCTGTGATTAAGGTTGCCTCCAAGTTTCCTGACAAAGCTTTACTTTAATGTCTTTAAGACTTCATCCTTGAAAATTGTTTTTTCTTGGCAATAGCCAGGTATAATCTATTTGCAAAGCAGAATGTTTTCCAAGGTTTGAAGAAAAAATAGAAAATTCATATGTTTTACCTTTTCATTGTAAAACAACTGTTTGAAATGTTGTTTCAAAATAATATATCTTAATTTTATTGTAGGTAAAGTAGCTTCTTACAAGCCCTTTTTTATTATTTTTATATGCATCCCTCCTTGCATGTTTATGGGGGATCTGCTTCTTCCACAGTTATATGATTATTTTTTTGTCAATGGAAAAAATAAATACAAAGTAAAGAATGTATTTTAAAAATCCAGTTTTAGTGGTATTTGCCATTCTACTTAGAAATCAAGAAATCCAAAAATTTCGTATTAGAATTGTCTGGCATCTTTCATTGTGAGTCTGTTTATATTTTATTGAAAATATATAGGAAAGCTTTAAAAATAGATTTGCAATTAAAAACAAAAAAGTAATTTTACAAAGAATATTATTATTTTATTTAACAGCTTGGCATCTTATCCTCTTGCTCTGATTCCATGTACAAAAATCCAGGTTTCTTCACAGAAACATAAGCAATTGAAGTTTTCTTTTCCCTGTTCTAACAAGTGCAATATCTTATAAAACACACATGTTGTCCATATTTATATGCACACACACCCCTAAGGGGTTTATATGCGAACTGTCAGGAGTACAGATATCTCACACAGGCCAAACAAATTCTTGTGAACAGTCTTTATCTCTTCAACATTTTAAATCAAGGATCCTGTCAAATAAGATCCATTAAACATAAATACATTCGGTATGTAATCAATAAAGTGAAGGAAAACCCTGACACTCCTCCTCTCCAAGAAAATCCAGAGGATTGGAGTCCCAAGAAATAAAAATATCTTGTTAAAATTAAGTGGAAAGAAGGGAAACTAAATAAAAAATTATACTGATGCTCTATGTATGAGAGGCAATGCTACTAAAAGATAGGCACGATATAAACTGAAAAGGTTTCTAATTTACAGTAGCTTTTGGGCTAGCAAGCTATATGTAACCATGAATGTTTTATTGGGAAATCAAATTATCTTTAAAAAATCATATCAAATTAACTTCAATTTCTGTTTAAAAAAAAATCCCCATTGTATTGCTTGAACACAAATAATATCTAATGAGAATAATGTAATGTAGAGAGCATGAGACAGGAATACTTCATGGGAAATTCAGGTAAGGTCTGGTCTCTTTTTAATCAAATGTTTTGTACGATCATATACTTAGGCATTGTAGAACATCAGTACAGATTTACACCTCCTTTTGCATCTTTGAAGTAAACTTCAAAGAAGTGCTGCTTTAGTGAATGCTGCTTCTCCATTTTACCTATTAGCTAGCTCTGGGTCTATGGGTAGGGGTTCTTTTTTATGCTTGTTTGTTTATTGTTTTTTAATCAACCTTCTCATGTCTCTAGGCACATTCCTTTAATTTGGAACTATACTTTGCAGCTACCATATCAGCACACTCTTCAGCAGCCAAATTCTTTGTTGAACCTGACATTTTAATTGAATTGAAAAATGGGATTGCTTTTCAAAAAGAAAGCATCTAAGCTCAAAAGACATTGTGCTCGAACATATGAGGTATTACACAGTGGAAATTTTTCTAAAGAATTAAGTCTTGGACCACAACACATCCGTTACCCCAAAATAACCTTAGACACAGTATGCTTCAGTTCTGTACCAAGGTGAGAATATGATCTTTCACCACCACTTCCCCTTGTCTTTCAGACTCCTTACTGGATAGTTGTGAAGATAAATTGTTGGTGAAGTGCTCAGACACATTAGTGGAGATCACTGTAAGAAAGTCCATAACAAAATCAATAACTCTGCCTTCAGAGTAGGGCTTAAATGGTGTGTAATAATTTGGCTTGAGGCCATACCTTGAGCAATGAAAATAAAAAAAAGATATTGAGTAGCTATGCATTAAGTGAGAACCATCTAGCCTGTGCAGTGAATGAGAAAGGTCAGGAACAGAACATCCCAACCTTCTATTTTGAAATGACACTGTCTTTTATTCTAAAAAAGGGTATTGCATAATATATAATGTAAAGAATATAGACAGGAAAAAAAGTAGAATTAAGCAAATATACGTCATTCATATGCAAAAAGAGTAGGGTCATCAGCCATTTTACTGCTCACTTTATCTTATCTTTTTATTCTTAATTTCTGTTTTCTACAACCTGATTAATGGGTATTCTTTCTAAGATTACTGAAAGTAATGGTTACGTTTTTGTTTCCGTTGAACTTAAATCTAACTTCATAGAACGTGGTTGTGAGCAGATTCCCTAAACCAGACACCCATGGAATCACAACTGCAGGACTCACCATGAAGTCCTCAAGCACGATCAGCAGGTCGAGGGAGGTGATTCTGCCCCTCTACTCTGCTCAGGTGAGACCACACCTGGGGTAGTTTATCCAGCTTTGGAGCCCTCAGGACAGGAAGGACATGGATCTGCTGGTTCAGGTACAGAGGAGGGCCAGAAAGATGATCAGAGGGGTTGAGAGAGTTGGAGTTGTTCAATACCATGTCTAGTTGGGGAATAGGTAAGCGTTTTCAACTTTAGTCCAACAGTTTTGTATCACGTCCCTTTTAATGTATAGGGTATGTCTACCTTAATTTTTAAGGAGATAGAAGATATCAGGTGTACTCTGAAATTTATTGTTTCTCAGTTCCTTAAGTTGAACATCTGTAAGACAAATAAGAAGCTAATATTAAGGAGATTTCTAATAAAGCACAGAATGACATTTATGAACAAGATGAGGAGCTCTTCTCAGGAAAGTGAATGTAAATGAGGACTTTGGGTACAGGTTAACCTTATCCTATTAATTCTACCATTTTCCAATGGGAAGTAACTGCCAGAAAGAAAAAAAAGCACCACTTTGCATAGAAATTGCTTCCTTGTCTGTAAGCCTTCCACTGAAAAGGAAAAGGAACAAGTTGTCATACTTTGTATTTTTAAATTATATGAAAGGTAATCCTTTGGAATGTAGATAATCACAACTATAATATACTAATACCACTAAAATGAATGAAGCTTTTGAGTGGAATGAGATTTTTGGTATCACTTTAGGAACCGAATCTAAGATTTAGGCTGAGTGGAGTAATATATGAAAGCTTAAAAGAGCAAAATATACAGATCTCAATGAAAAAAATAGGAAGTGTCATGACAACTGACAAGAAGTAGAGCCAACTGAATTATTCATTATAAATACTATTAATTACAATTTTTTTCCTTTTTTCTCTCTGTGAATTGCTTGCAAACTAATGGTGAGTCTATGAATGTGTTTGTTATTCATATGTATTTGCCTATGGCCTGTTCACAGCTGCTCACATTGACTAGTCACTATTTGTTATTTTTAGTGTACGATTGCTCATCTTGTATGGTATTGTTTTGATCCCAGATTGGCTCACACTGTGCCATAAGATAACAAAGAATAAGAGA
>WKFP01013784.1:43957-63331 GCA_011057875.1 Pterocles orientalis
GAATATAGACAGGAAAAAAAGTAGAATTAAGCAAATATACGTCATTCATATGCAAAAAGAGTAGGGTCATCAGCCATTTTACTGCTCACTTTATCTTATCTTTTTATTCTTAATTTCTGTTTTCTATAACCTGATTAATGGGTATTCTTTCTAAGATTACTGAAAGTAATGGTTACGTTTTTGTTTCCGTTGAACTTAAATCTAACTTCATAGAACGTGGTTGTGAACAGATTCCCTAAACCAGACACCTATGGAATCACAACTGCAGGACTCACCATGAAGTCCTGAAGCACGATCAGCAGGTCGAGGGAGGTGATTCTGCCCCCCTACTCTGCTCTGGTGAGACCACACCTGGAGTACTGTGTCCAGCTTTGGAGCCCTCAGGACAGGAAGGACATGGATCTGCTGGTTCAGGTACAGAGGAGGGCCAGAAAGATGATCAGAGGGGCTGAGAGAGTTGGAGCTGTTCAATACTATGTCTAGTTGGGGAATAGGTAAGTGTTTTCAACTTTAGTCCAACAGTTTTGTATCACGTCCCTTTTAATGTATAGGGTATGTCTACCTTAATTTTTAAGGAGATAAAAGATATCAGGTGTACTCTGAAATTTATTGTTTCTCAGTTCCTTAAGTTGAACATCTGTAAGACAAATAAGAAGCTAATATTAAGGAGATTTCTAATAAAGCACAGAATGACATTTATGAACAAGATGAGGAGCTCTTCTCAGGAAAGTGAATGTAAATGAGGACTTTGGGTACAGGTTAACCTTATCCTATTAATTCTACCATTTTCCAATGGGAAGTAACTGCCAGAAAGAAAAAAAAAAAAACAACCACTTTGCATAGAAATTGCTTCCTTGTCTGTAAGCCTTCCACTGAAAAGGAAAAGGAACAAGTTGTCATACTTTGTATTTTTAAATGATAGAAAAGGTAATCCTTTAGAATGTAGATAATCACAACTATAATGTACTAATACCACTAAAAAGAATGAAGCTTTTGAGTGGAATGAGATTTTTGGTATCACTTTAGGAACCGAAGCACTTTCATCTAAGATTTAGGCTGAGTGGAGTAATATATGAAAGATTAAAAAAGCAAAATATACAGATCTCAATGAAAAAAATAGTTAGGAAGTGTCATGACAACTGACAAGAAGTAGAGCCAACTGAATTATTCATTATAAATACTATTAATTACAATTTTTTTCCTTTTTTCTCTCTGTGAATTGCTTGCAAACTAATGGTGAGTCTATGAATGTGTTTGTTATTCATATGTATTTGCCTATGGCCTGTTCACAGCTGCTCACATTGACTAGTCACTATTTGTTATTTTTAGTGTACGATTGCTCATCTTGTATGGTATTGTTTTGATCCCAGATTGGCTCACACTGTGCCATAAGATAACAAAGAATAAGAGATAATGGTGAATTATGACCGCCATCCTATGAATGAATTTTAGACAAATAATTATTCGTACTATCTTCAAAAAGATATCCAGGATTCAGAGACTTTTTTGGATGGCTAGTTGCAATCTGTGTAATCAGGAACAATGGACAATAATGGCTCACACAGAACAATTAACTCACTGCTCTCTATTAGTGAGGATATTTGTATATTATGATCTATGTTATTTGACCAGCTGTTCCTCCTCTGTTCATGTGTGATCACAATGGCTCCCATAATCACCTATGCAGTATTAGTTACGTGGTTTTTAAAAGCTGTATTTTGCAGACAAAGAAGCTTGGTATGATCATAGGAAGTGTTCATTGTAACACACTGACAGCTGGAACTGGGTGATAAATAAAGATGTTGCAAGTTAAGAAAATATTCTGAACATTAGCAGTTCTTCCAGAAATCATTACCATAAACCCACCATGGACTCAAACTCTCTAGTCACACTAGAAGGAGGAAGAAAAAAGATTGAACGGGCAAGGAAAAAGTCATCCTTTCGTTCAAGCGATGGGTTATAGTTGTCACAATGATCTGCAAAACCTTTTGCCACTACCAACCAATACTGCACACAACCTCTGAATGAGTTAAGAAATGTGTTGTAACTGTAGAACTGCAGGGTTGAATATCAGCTGCACTACTTCTATCCATCTTAAAAGTAGATATCAAATGTATGTTAGTCATTCTGTGATGAAAGGGAAGACAGATAAACTTCTAATTCAGGCAATTTATGCTAAGCCAAGATAAATGTTTCAGACGTTTATTGTCATCTGGATATGACTGTCTCTCTTCCCTAGCTGTTGCAAGGTGCAACTGGTTGCACCACTTTTGTATAGTTAAAATTATTTAGGATTAATTGCAGCATAGCCACCAAAACTTATGGGAACAACAAGATTCTCCTTCCTCCCAGGTTATAGTCTAAGGTGTTGATTCTTTATTTGGTTCTCTGGGGTGAAGAAGCAGTGGAAGAACACGTTCTCAGGCTGAGAAATGCTTAAGAACCAGATTTTTCCTTCTTTTCTGTGCACAGATTATTATGTAACAAGTCTTTAGTACTATAAATAGTTTGAGTCTGAAATCCCAGAGATGTTAGAATTTTTTTTTAATTGTTCTCCTAACTGTAGGTTTCAAAATTACACCTAAAGTGCACTTAAGAATTCTAAATATTTTGCTTAATATGACTCTATTTTTTCTTAGTGATGGTGATAACATCCCAGATAGTTCATCAAATAATTTTATTTTTCTAACTATTGTTTGGATTCACCTAGCAACAGATGTTTTTTCCCCAGGAATTGATTTTATGTGATTATTTTGGAAATTCAGCTATTGCGATCATTGCAAAGGTTGAAATGAGAATTCCAGTTGAATGATGACAGGATGCATGGAGAAAATAAGATGGAAAATCTCATGGGTCAAAATAAAAGGCAGGAAGATCTGTTGCACAATTTTAAAAGGAAAGATCTAATGACAATCTTAGAGGAGTACCATTCAAAGGAGAAAAAAAGAATTTAACAAATTGAAACGAGACCAGTTTAGGAAAAATTGTTCACAGTAAGAGTGAGTAAGCAGTTACACTTAGAAATTGTAAATAATCCATTCTTCGGGTGTCCTGACAGGACAAATCTCCGAGCATTCTGATCAAAATGAAAATTGCCCTTCTTTGGCTGGGGCTTTGGACTGGATGAGTTCCAAAGTTTCTTTCGAATATAAGCACTTACATATTCATAGGCACTTACATTTACTTTAGTTTACCATTCATCTTGACTCTAATATCTATATCAATTTTAATTATTTGTAATAATTATCTCTGCTTTACATCTTTTTATGCAGTTCATGGTGTTAAATAATTATTTTATCCCATTCTAGGTGAATGAAAACCAATACGCACGCATAAAGGTAATTATATACGTATCTACCACCAAATGCAAAAAGCTTAACAGACTTAATACATCCATGAACACAGCGAGATCATGTTCAGAATACTCTCACATAGCCCACTGCTAATGTCCACATTTTTAAAGAGTGGTGATCCTGGCAATTTTTTAGATGTGTAATATGTTTTTCATCTCTCCTCTGCTATCTGACATATCAGAAACTTCTCCATTAAGTGAATGGTGTAGTTTAACTTGCCTTTCCATCCAAATATAATTTAATAAGAACGTTTTAATGAACCAGTGATAAAATTGTAACTTAGCTGGAGGAAACACGAAGCAATTCTGTCAAGATAATATAGTGAGTAAGCAGCAACAATTCATTTGACCAAACGTAAGCTTCTGTCTCTAAGTTATTCACTCTACATGTCCATTACAGTCACCAGAAAGAAAGAGGCACTTCCAAGAAGCACTCAGTCTCGTTTTATATCAGATGTATATAATAGATCAAATGAATAGCACTCTTGGGATTGACTACAAAGGAGGCTAGGAGTACTACTCAGATGTAAATTAATCACACTGCAGTTCCTGACTCCCACTTAACAGCCATTAGACTAGAACTGAACAGAATTTGGAATGGTAGTTTCAAAGGGAATTTAAAATGTTAATTATACTTTTATTCTAAACTTAAAAACAAGGGTTTTTTCTTCTCAGAAAATAAACCTTAATTTACTAATTTTGACTCAGAATAATAATTCAGAAAATTGTTTAATATCTAAATAAACTTAGATAAATAAACTTAGAATATCTAAATAAACTTAGAAAAAATGCATTTTGTGACATAAAGTATTTTGAGGAACATTTTTTAACCAGTTCCATAGGAGACTAGATTGTAGTGTCTTCTTTACTTTTAACCATATACCGATTCCTGTAGTTTATCATGAAAACTGACGCATATATTCTGAGAAGGAAAATCAGCTGCTATGTATGAAGACAAGCTTATTATGTAGGTCAGTGAATGATTCACAGTAAATTATTTACCAAGGGAATACACTCTTTCTCACAGTGAGTTGTCTCACAGCAAGTTACCAATTTATTTGTGAATAAATCTATGAAAACGATATAAATATTTTGATTGCTCATGTTTGTGATGTTTATTTTTGTATGACATCGAAATCTTTAGCTGGGGAATAGATATCAATATTTTCAACTTCACCAGGAATGCCACCCGTATGAGCACTGAAGGGCAGGAGACATCCTCTGAAGGCCAGGGAGTCAGTAATAGTCTGGACACAACACAAGTTATGTACAATATTCACAAAAGGAAAAAAAAAATGTGTAAAGTCTCAAAGTTCACGCATGTAAGAAAACAGGTAAATATTAACAGATCTTTTAAAGTTAGGAATTCATGCAAGATACAGAATGCTGGAAAGGCTGAACCGACAGGCCAAGGCCAGTTGTATGAGGTTCAGCAAGGCTCGATGCTGGGTCCTGCACTTTGGTCACAACAACCACAGGCTTGGGGGAGAGTGGCTGGAAAGCTGTCCAGCAGAAAAGGACCTGTGGGTGTTGGTAGACAGCCGGCTGAATATGAGCCAACAATGTGCCCAGGAGGCCAAGAAGGTCAACAGCATCCTGGCCTGCATCAGCAATAGTGTGGCCAGCAGGACTAGGGAAGTAATTGTGCCCCTGTACATGGCACTGGTGAGGCCGCACCTTGAATCCTGTGTTCAGTTTCAGGCCCCTCACTATAAGAAAGTGTGATGGGTTTGCCATTGGCTGGGGGTCAAAGCATACACCCACTCACCCAATTCTCCCACCCCATCCAAGGACAGGGGAGAGAATTAAAGGGGTAAAGGAAAAAAAAGGACTCATGGGTTGAGATAAGAACAATTTAATAACTAACCTACAATAATATTGAAAATAATACTATATACAAATATACAAATGAGTGATACACAGTGATACTTCCCCCTCACCCAATGACCAAGGCTCAGTCTGCTCCCGGCTAACGATCCCAGAGCAGGGAGAGTCCCGAAACTGCACTCTCAGAATGGAGTTAACAGTCTGAGCGTCCCAGACCAAAGGTGACTGGGGTGGAGGGGAAGGCCTTGGGAGAGCAACCACCTGGAGTGAGATGACCCAGAGAAAAACAGAGCCAGAAGCAAAAAGAGCTGATCTTCCAGGGGTCCTCACCTATATACTGAGCATGACGTGTATGTTATGGAATAGATTGTTGGTCACTTTGGGTCTCAATACTGAACCTAAGATCAAATCCTGGGTTAGTTACTGGGGCTGTGCTCCCTCCCAGCTTCTCCTGTTTGCAGACAGTCAGAGAAGCTGAAAGACTTTGGCAGCCACATAAACACCACTCTTTATCAGCTTTCTTCTGAGCACAATAAAACACAGTCTCTCACTGGCTATTATGAAGAAAGTTAACTCTGTCTCAGCTTAACCCAGGACAGAAAGACATTGAGGTGCTGGAGCATGTCCAAAGAAGGGCAACAAAGCTGGTGAAGGGTCTAGAGAAGAAGTCTTATGAGGAGTGGTTGAGGAACTTGAGTTGTTTAGTCTGGAGAACTGGAGTCTGAGGGGAGACCTTATCACTCTCTACAACTGCCTGAAAGGAGGTTGGTGAGAGGTGGGTTTGGGTCTCTTCTAACAGGTAAAAAGTGATAGGACAAGAGTAAATGGCCTCAAGCTGAACCAGGGAAGGATTAGCTTGCGTATTAGGAAGAATTTATTCACTTAAAGGCTTATCAAGCAGTGGAACAGGCTGCCCAAGGAAGAGGTTGAGTCACCATCTGTGGAGATTTGTAGACATAGTGCTTAGGGTTGTTGTCTAGTGCTGGAATTGGCACTGTGAGGTTTACAGTTGGACTCTATGATCTAAGGTCTTTTCCAGCCTAAATGGTTCTATCATTCCATGATTCTATGAATTTAGGGTAGCAATAGGGGAAAACCACAAAGACCTAGTATTTAAATTACAAATGACGCAAATAAAGTCATTTTGTTTGGATTAAAATTAATTTGCTAGAATTAATAGTAAAGGGAGATTAAAAATTCAGGAATGTTCATTATTATAGCAATAGCGAATGTGCTATTAATTACTTCATAATAATAAGGAAAAGACTTGTATGCTCCATTTAGCCATTCTATATTGTGTAAGACTATTCTAAATTGCTTGACAGTAAAATATCCTCTTGACACAAAGTAATTATAATACATGAATGAATTTTAAAATCATAATAATTTGAGATACATTATTTCAGATAAACAAATAAATTGCCACAGTATTAAATTAGCTTCTCATTACATCTCCCTAGAATTCTGGATTGTCCTATAGTATACTTTTGAGATAGGTTGACCCTGGTTGGATGTCAGGTGCCCACCAAAGCTACTCTATCATTCCTCCTCCTCAACTGGACAGGGAAGAGAAAATATAACAAAAATCTAATGAGTCGAGATAAGGACAGGGAGAGATCAGTCGGCAGTTACCATAATTACTTGTGCAAAGCCTTTGACACAGTCCCACATGACATCCTTGTCTCTAAGTCAGAGCGACATGGATTTTACAGAAGGACCACTTGCTGGATAAGGAACTGTCTAGACAGCTGCACTCAAAGAGTGGTGGTCAATGGCTCAATGTCCAAGTGGAGACCAGTGACAAGTGGTGTTCCACAGGGGTCAGTACTGGGACCAGTGTTGTTTAACATCTTTGTTGGAGACATGGACAGTGGGATGGAGTGCACCCTCAGCAAGTTTGCCGATGACACCAAGCTGTGTGGTGTGGTTGACACGCTGGAGGGAAGGGATGCCATCCAGAGGGATCTTGACAGGCTGGAGAGGTGGGCCTGTGGAAACCTCATTAACAAGGCCAAGTGCAAGGTCCTGCACATGGGTTCAGGAAATCCCAAGCACAAATACAGGCTGGGTGGAGAACAGATAGAGAGCAGCCCTGAGGAGAAGGACTTGGGAGTACTGGTGGATGAGAAGCTGAACATGAGCTAGCAGTGTGCGCTTGCAGCCCAGAAAGCCAACTGTGTGCTGGGCTGCATCAGAAGAAGCATTAGCAGCAGGTTGAAGTAAGTGATTCTCCTCCTCTACTCTGCTCTCCCACCTGGAGTACTGTGTTCAGATGTGGGGCCCCCAACATAAAAAAGACCTGGACCTATTGGAGTGAGTCTAGAGGAGAGCCACAAAATTAATCAGAGGGCTGGAGCACCTCCCCTATGAGGACAGGCTGAAAGAGTTGGGGTTGTTCAGCCTGGAGAAGAGAAGGCTCCGAGGAGACTTAATAGCAGCCTTCCAGTACCTGGAGGGAGCCTAGAGATATCTAGATATTCTAGGATTCTATAATGGGCAAAACAGACCTGACTTGAGAAAATTAATTTTTTTATTACTAATCAAATTAGTAGGACAGTGAGAAATAAAACCTAATCTTAAAACACCTTCTTTACACCCCTCTCTTCTTTCCAGGCTCAAATTTGCTCCTCATTTTCTCTACCTCTTCCTTACCAGCAGTACAGGCGGATGGGGAATGGGGGTTGTGATCAGTTCATCTCACATTATCTCTGCCGCTCCTTTCTCCTCACACTCTTCCCTTACTCCAACATAGGGTCACATCCACGGGAAACAGTTCTCCACTAAGTTCTCCAGTGTGAGTCCCTCCCATGGGATGCAGTTCTTCACGAACTGCTTCAGTGTGGTTTCCTTTCCGTGGGATGCAGTCCTTCAGGAACATACTGCTCCAGCATGGGTCACCCACGGGGTCACAAGTCCTGCCAGCAAACTTGCTCCAGCACGGCCTACTCTCTCCATGGGTCCACAGGTCCCACCAGGAACCTGCTCCAATGTGGGTTTCCCATGGGATCACAGCCTTCTTTAGGAATATCTACCTGCTCTGGCGTGGATGGGTTGCAGGGGCACAGCTGCCTCACCATGGGCTGCACCACGGGCTGCAGAAGAATCTCTGTACCTCCTCCCCTCCTTCTTCACTGACCTTGGTGTCTGCAGGGCTGTGTCTCTCACATATTCTCAATTCTGTCTTCTGGTTGCTGTAGCACAGCAGTAGTTTCCCCCTTTCTTAACTATGTTATCACAGAGACACTGCCACTGCCACTGATGGGCTTGGCCTTGGCCAGCACCAGGTTCATCTTTGAGCCAGCTGGCATTGGCACTACCAGACACAGGGGAACCTTCTTGTAGTTTCTCACACAAACCACCTTGCTGCACAAACACAATATTACTTTTTTTTTTAATTTTAAAGTAATTTGTCAGTAAATGAATCTCTGATGACTAGAAATGAAGACAACAAAAGGCATATAAAATTTACTGCAGCATTTAAAATTAAATCAACTTAAAATGATTGACTAATATGAAAGTAAATTATCTAAGAGACCACATTCAAAATTTACAGGACATTTTCTAAAAGATGGTTTGTTTTATTTGGCAACAGAGACAAACACGGAGAGTTCTAACACATTGGTCTTCTAAAATAAGAAATAACTTATGAAAACTGGGGGTGGGGAGAGGTGCCAGAAAGAAAAAAAGAATCAGAAGCGACTCACACAAGCAATGACATCACTGCAAATTTTAGCTGTTGAAGCCTTCTGAGTGGTCAATATTGGTGTTTCAGTTTCATCAGGAGTGCTCTTCTGAAGCAAATTTCACAGCTGGCACAAACTGCATCTTTCTTGTGATGTGGGTTACACAATGTCTGTTTACTATGTACTTCAAATTCGTTCAAAATTTAACTACACTGAGATGTGCACCTATGTAGGGTGCCTGTGAACTTTAGCCATTAATAGACACTTAGTCCATGAAACGAGACTAGAGGCAGTCTGAAGCAAATCATAGAATCATAGAACCATAGAATCATAGAATGGTTTGGATTGGAAAGGACCTTAGAGATCATCAAGTTCCAATCCCCCTGCCATGGGCAAGGACACCCTCCACTAGCCCAGGTTGCTCAAAGCCTCATCCAGCCTGGCCTTGAACACCTCCAGGGATGGAATGTATACACTGGGTTTTTAGTATTTTGCTCTATAGTTCTCCTTATATTGAACTATACTATTTGCTAATGTAGTCACTGCCTAAATTGTTGTAAAGCAATTTTGATAATGAACCAGTGATACTGCCTCAAGTAATAGACATTAATAAGCCTCTACCAAAGCATTTTATCAGCATCTGTATGTATCTATAGATGCATGCATGTTCTAATGGATTGTTACTGCTGTAAGGTGAACTGCTCAAAACCATTAGAACAGCTCTTAAACATGTCCAGGCAGCTCTAATAAAAAAATCAAGTTGGGTTTTGGTTTTTTTTTTCAGGAAACCACAGCCTGAAGGCCACTGAAGACATATGGGATTTTAACAAGCGGTCCCAAAAGAACAAACACAAGATGACAAAGGCCTTGAAAGTACATGCACAAGGTGACATCCAATATTCACAAGCTATAAGCAAAACCTCCAAATGATCGGTCTCTGCTGAATGATCAGTGTCTGTTCATTAAATGAATATAGCTTTTGGAGTCTGGCAAAACCTATTTCAAGGACAGCAAGTTGACTGTGTTAAAAAAAAAACATAAAAAATAATTCTAAATGGACCCAAGAGTGAAAAAAAACAGCCTCTGCTCAGACTTTTTGCAGTAAAGACCTCAAGACAGTGGTGACTTCCGGCAGTCCCCATCCCCTTCTTGATGAAGAAGACTAACACCATTGACCTTAGGACCCAGAAGGGCCTGGAAAGAGTGAGTAAAAAATAAAAGAAAGACATAGATTACAGAAAATATGTGCATATCAATTCTACAGGTGTTATGCTGGAACAAGCTCTAATAATGCATAGTTTAGATTTAGTGTAACATATCTTGATTGAATTGCTAAAACTTAATAAGGTTATAAACTAATTCTTGGCTCCACACATAAAGAGTTTCTTTAGCACACCGAACGTGACATTTGGTCTTGTGCATTGCTTTTGAGGCTTTGTTGAAATTCGGACGCAATGAAATGTCCTTCGTAAATTAGCCCTCAAGGCTTTCTTTTAAGCTGATGATTCTGTTTGGCCTGACAGATTTAAGATGAGTTGTCCTAAAGAATCTTTTATGCTCTTTCAAAGTCATTCATACAATAAATTCAGACTAAATTCCTCTATTTTAGATAGTTAAGATTAGGTGGGGCGACTCTCGTTTGCAGTGCCCAAAACACCTCCCTTTCGAAATATAAATCTGAACGTTCACCTTATTTTGATTATTTTGCTACTGACACAGCAAAAGAATAGGTAAGAAATGGCTTATCATCAAGATGTAAATCACAGCAGTCTGGAAACATTTTTAGTGCTGTAAAAGGTCTGCAGTGAAATTACAGGATTAGGGCAGGATGGTCTCTTCTCTGTTACTCATCTGTGGCACTTTATACCATTTATTTTAATAAACTGCATAAGCCAAATGTATACCTTTATTTTTTTTGTTCTGATAATCATATCATAGAATCATAGAATGGCCTGGGTTGAAAAAGACCTTAAAGATCATCTTACTGGTTGATATGTCTTTAAAATATTAAGGCACTGATTGGGGTTTGTGACTAAGTAAGAAAGGTGTTACAATGAAAAAATCAGTACAACTACCTGTCTCATTTAAATGGATTTAATGTGTTTGGCTTTTCTATAGAAATGATTAAAAAATAAAATTAGTTTAATTGGTGATTTTGAAGTAGTTGTGATCCAGGAGGCCTTTATCTTGTCCTTTCTCTCCCTCAAGTAGCTTCTCTTTAACTGAATTACATGATACCAGGACATTGTTTTGATATTTATGACGACTGGCCAAAGAAAAGAACCTGGCCAAGGAAAAGGACCTGGCTGGATCTGTAAAATGCCATTCTATTCTGGATATTTACAGCAAAACAACAGCAAACACAGGTCACTTGGTACATTCTCAACAAAAAACATACAACCATGATGGACGAGTTGGCACAAGAATTTAAATGTTACCTATATTTTCCAAACCTTTTCTAATTTTACTGGTTGTTCTTCTTGTTTATGTTTTTTTGGTTTTCTGCTCTCTAACGGGATGCAAAAATGGACACCACAATTCAGAAAACACTAAGTTTTTGTGCTCATGTTATCATTCTGAAGAGGCTTTGGAAACAACTTATAAAACCTAAAATTACCTAGCACAATGAAAAGGTAAATAATGAGTTTTGTACTTCATAGCATTAAAAGGTATAGAAGCTGAAGATTCACAACATTGTTCTTGCAAATAAAAACATCCAGAACCTCAACATGGTAAAACTGTTCTAAACTCAGAATTAGGCATGAATTTGTTATATTTCCCATGAGTTTTCAGACAGCTCTTAACTCTTTAAAAACTAAATATCTGCTTAAGATAATTAATCCTGCTAGCTCTTTCTATAGTCACCAGAAATAGATGGACAAATAATCTGTCGGTCCAATACAATGGTTTAAGAGAACAAATAAAATTTCTAAATGTACTGATCTTTATCCACCAGTGACAGAAAAGGAGAGAGACAAGTATTATAGACTAATTTTTAGATAGCTAAAAGTAGCTCAGTTGACTATGGAACTTCTCATAAGAAGGTTATCCAACCTTTTGATAAATGCTAAAGGATTTCAACTTTCCCATAAATTCACTTAACTTTTTGGAAGTTAACTTGTATTTACTGCATTGCTTTCCAGTTTCTAGAACAAAACTTGAGTTATTAAAATACCCTGAAGGAATAATGCCAGATTTACAGAAACCTCGTGAGAAAACTCGACGTAATAATTTTTTTCACTTCAATGCATGGAACACAGAGCTTCAGTTACAGTATTACAAATTATTTAAATCTATTTATTTTACAACGAGCTGAAATGTTGGGATATTTCCTAAATATCACAGCTCAATTCTTCATAATGAAATGCTGTAAACTGTTGGATTTTTGCCAGGCTCATTCTGACTTGTAAATGGAAGCACTGAAAATCACAGTCTAAATCCTGAAGTCTTAGCTATTCAAAACTCCCCTTGACTTCCTTGCTGAGGGCAAAACTAGATACGAACTTCAGCGTGAATAAATAACCCCGATCCATCAGCCTTATTTAACTGAAACATATAATTGTTTTGGGATTAAAATATTTATATTTCTTGTTGATAATTTGGGAGTTCTTTGTTGTTTTTCTTGACTGCGTTTTTTTGTTGTGGTTTTTTATTTTTTCCGTTACAACTTTTTTGTTACAACTTTTGCTGAAGGAAAGTAGTTGTAGAAAAGAGAGTTTTATTTGCACTTTTAAAATTAAAAAAAAGAAAATAAAATCATATCCCTGTATTCATTTGCTTTATTTTATCCGATTTCCTTCATTTGCCACTGACAGTATGTCCTCTCTGATGCCCTTAAGTTAAGCACTTGGCACTTCCTCTCACTGTATTTCCATCTTTGCGGAGCAAGAACAGCTCCTTTCCACCAACCATCCCAAAGCTGGAAAAGCAAATTATTTTTCCCCCTGCTGAAAATGCATCTCACAAACTTCACTGAGTTTCTGATTATGTACTGAAGCTCAAGCAGTTTTTCTTCCATTTTCAATATTTTTAGGACCTGTTTCTGTATTGCACATGTACCTTCCTGTCTAAGAATTCAAATCACCTATGTCTAACAGTGTTTGATGCCTGGGCCTGACTATACCTCCTGTGGTTCAGCACAAAATTACTTTTTCATCTTTAAAATAGAATGAGAATGTGAGCTCTGTCTTTTTGGTAGCCTAAACACTAAAAGATATGATTACAGACCTGAAGGAGATTTTATCTTGAGCTAGTATGTGTCAAAATGAACTTTCATGGTCTACTGATTCAAGAAAATCAAAATGTCATTGAGAGAAAGTGATATTTCAGTGTAGGCAACCCATCACTTTATTCTAATCTGTCTACCTCTGCATTTGACTCTGCATAGACTGGAGGGTAAAGTGTTTGGCCTTATGCAGGAACAAAAGAAACATAATTACTTGAAAAAGACTAGAAAATTACAAAAGTTGAAAATTTCATTTCATGAGAAAACAAATATGCAATTCTAATGGAAGCAATTTTACAGGCACTTTTGCAAAAGCCTGTTAAATATTGCTGGGACTACTTCTTCAATTGCGCAATTTATGGTTTTTAAGAAAATATTTTACTATTTTCCTTTATGATTGATGAATTCACCCAAATAGTCTAAAACCCACAAATATATAAGATGTGGAGTGTAGCACTCAACTTTCTATAACCTCTTTGTGTAGATAGTGCTACTTACCGAGTCAGATTTTACATTCTCTCATCTAATAAAAGAACATCTTCCTTACTGTGTTAGCAGTATTTCAATTCTTATGCATATTACTTTCATTTACATACTAAAACTTTACATGTAATAATATGCAATTATATTGATGAGGTGGCTGATCGTGGTATTATTAGCATGTCTATAAAGTATGTAAGCAAATAAACAAGTATGTAAAACATGGGAATGGAAGGGAAAAGTGGAGGGGAAGAGAAACACCTAGAGAAAATAAAATATTAGTTTTGAAAATTCAGAATGTCTTACGAGTTGTTGAAAGTAAAAAAAATAAATACACATTTAAGAAGCTAAGTAGATTGACTTTTAGAGTTATTAAGATACTCCTATGGGATTCAGTGAAAGTTATGTCTGATTATCATTTTGGAAGGCCTAACCTCCTCTGGATTCATCTGAGTACTTTTATAGGGTTCAGTTTTTTTGTGGTCTACGTCCTTAGGAACATAATCACTTAATCAGGATATAGGGAACAAAATCTAAATATGTGAGTCTGAAAATATTGACATGTCTTCTTGCATTTATTTATATTTTTCTACATAAACTATTTATGTGCTGAAGTTTTCCAAGTGTTTGATCAATTTCTGGAGCTTTAGAATTCCACCACATGGCTATGGCATTATTTGTTCTATAGGATACATTTCACTGTGTTTTTAGTTGGGTAGAAAATAAAAAACAATTTACTTCTATAGGCAAAGCAGAATTGTAATATTACAGGTAACATTAATCAATGCTTATATGCCGTTATTACGTTGAAATTACTTCTGAAGAGAGCTTACCTCATCAAATTTTGCCATATAGAATAGATTGATTTGAAACACTTGTCAGGATTTTGTCATCTTCTAGTACAAAATATGCTATTCTGTAATATGCTTTGGTTTTTATAATTTTCCATAAATTCTACCATAGGCATAGCTGGAAGTCATAGCTGGACTAAATCTTCTCATTTTGCTGTCTTGGTTGGTCACTCATCTATCTAGATATACTTTATTCGTGTGTCCAGCACCAGATCAAATTTGGTTGATTTATAGGGGGGGAAAAAGAAGGAAGATTTTATCTCACGTCAATTTTTCAGGAACTCTGACAGACCATAGCTTCGTAAATCACTTGGAGTATGTCTCTGTACATCTACAAGTACACAGAGTTATAACCTTCTGCTTAAGATCGGTAATCCTCAAAAAAGCAGAGGTGCTTTTATGATCTTATGAGCTGGTAACGTAATAGATCACACCTTCAGAAAATGTGTTTGTCTATCAGCCTATCAGTCTACTGAATGGAACATAGAAAGGTGCTGAAGGCTTTAAATACATTTTACGTTTTCTCCTTACGTGGAAGGTTTATAACAGCCATCTTCTCACGGAAGGATAGCAAGTCACCTTTATGAGAAACACAATCACATTTTAGATTAAGTAATTACATTTAAAAAGATAAAATAATTAAATCTAAGATTCATGTTACTGATTAATAGCATTCTCTGATTTATTCTAAAAAAATTGAATAGCCCTATTTCTTTCAAAATGATACAGAAACAAGTGGGATTTAAAAGTTCAAAATTACTTTATCCAATGTCTAGAAATAATTTATATTCTCTTGGAAGGATAAGTGTTTCTGAAGGTGTATTGATTATTTATGTTTATTCCAGATCTAAAAAAAAATCAATTTTTATTTAAATAATGGTATTTATATAAAGATGATTTATTTTATTTTCAGCAAAATTACATTTCTCTCCCTTTCTTTGTATTGATAGAGATGTTTACATTAATACAGAAATAAATAATATTTAAACACAATAAGGAAAAGTTAAAACGTTCTTTGGACTGAAGTGATTAAGACTTTTTGGCCAAGTCCAATTGATATTTCAATAGGAAGCTAAGAACTTAAAAGAAAAAATAGGTAACTATTTGGGCCATTGAACTAAAGAGAAAATAAACATTAAAAACCAAGAAAACAAAGACAGATAGAAACAAACAATGCTTCTTTAGAGCATTTTCATGTAATATATGTGGTAGTAGACTGGACATGGATCAGGAGTCATCACAACACTACTAATCCCTCTGGGAATGCTTCCGCTTGATAGGACAGAAATTTTTGGTAAGATTTCAAACATTCCTAGGTGTCTGCATTTATAGAGCAGGAGAGATTACAGTACTTTGTAGCTGCTTACCAAAATGTACTTGTAGGATAGTAACTTGTCCAATGGGAATAACATTATTTTCCCTCTGTTGCATAACAGTCCTGTTTAGTTGTGCAGAAAGGATCCTAAACAAGGGCAGTCTGGACAATTTTCTCTCTCGTATTCATCCATTGTCTGCAGAATAGCTGTAGGCATCTCTACTACTGAGGAAGTGTCTTTGACACCAGTGCGCTACTTCTGCGATTCCATCACTTTCCACAGTATCTTGGAAGGAGAAACAGAGAATGTAGGAATTGAGTTTGCAGTAATGTTAACAATTTTGCTGGTGGCTGTGAGTGTAAAGGTCCCATTAGAGAAGCCTGCTAAATAAAAAAAGGTCAGAAATAGATCTCTGTTTCTTAATCAAGCAGCTTTATAGCAGATTGCTTAGGGCAAGACCTGTTTTCAGAAGATTTTCCTGCAAATAAGTCACTTCATATGTTCCAAAACAGGGTTAGAAAGAAAGCTAATAAGCAGCATGAACAATCAGGGTTTTGGTGTTCAAGATTTTTCCTTGGCCTTTTATATCTAGCTTTTTAGACATATTAAAATAATATAGACAAAAGTATGACTGGAACAAAACAATAGGAAAAAAGGTTCCTAGCTTAACATCAGCAAGGAAAAAGGAGAGAAAAAAAAAAAAAAACAAACAACAAAAGCAGCACTGTGCTTCAGTGGCATGGAAGAGCTGATCAACATTTACCTAATTTTAACTTAGCTTATTTTCACTAGACACAGTTAAATTAACATATGCTGTGTTTGCCAAAAAAAAAGTCCCAATATTGGTGATGTAGTGCATCATTCTAATTGTTCCCTAAAGTACTATTAGTAAATTATGATATCTATTCACTGTATCTATATATATTCTATATCGGAATGGATCTAGGAAAAAGTTTCTGATAATTACATTCTTTCAGTCACTTCCACTAGCTTCTACAATTTTCTGACTTCTTGCTGAACTTCTGGTTTTCTCTTTCACTAGTTAATTTTTTTTTTAAAGTTAAGTTTTTGTTGTTTGCTTATGTCGAATTAGGCAACCCTAGGGTCCCTTGGAAACAGATGTGCGTCAGCTGGCTCTGTTCACTGTCTAAGCAACACGAAAGCTCAGAAAAATCTCCAGGTGTGTCTGATTTTATCAGTATAGAGAAAAACACAAAGAATTTACACAGCAATATGAGTAAACCCACTTATTTCATGATCACTTACTTCATGACATTTCATACTATTGACAACAAAGCAACATAGTGTCATGTTCAGAAGCCTTTTATTAACAGGAAGAGAGAAAAATGACTGCTTGGCATATATAATTACTTGCACTTTTACTACTGAGTTTCTCCTTAGTGGCACTCACAAAGATTGTTAGATTTAGTTGCACGCCATCCCCTAGGGGAAAAAAAATCAGTACAACCCTAGATGGCATATTAGTCTTTGGTCAGAAATTAGCAGTTTCTATGATCAACAGGACTCAGTAGGGTTAGTACAGCTATCTATTAACCTTAAGGCTAACATCAAATTTAACTTATATATGCATTTAGAGACAAACTTTGAGATGACTCTTGTGTGAAATTGAGGATCTGTCTGAAGTTGTCTTACCTGCTTGATCAAATCACTTGTACATACGATTATCTTCACTTTGGGTAGGAAACTTAGTAGAAAAGATCCGGAAGATCTTAAAGAACCAATAAAGGACCCTCAGGAAATGCTATCCACACAGACCAGAGATTGAGTCAGAATGACAGGTCCTTGTGGAGGGTGAGATTCTGCTGCCCAGACCTTGGCAACAGGTGTTGCCCACAAGTTTTAGTGACAATTTAAGAGTGTGATGGTATCTTACCTGTCCTCCAGCACCTGCTTTAGAAGATGGTGGTCTCCTGCAGACTCTCTATTCTGAGTGCCTGTTCCAAGTGCAGGGAGCAGGGAGGCCAGAGGCTCCTTGGGCTCATGATGCCAGGAGAGATGGGGGTTCCCTGGAGTGGCAGGGTAGGACCTGACGTCCAGGGACCATCCCACCTCCCCAGCCAGGAACAGGGCAACCAGGGACCACTGGGGCAGCCTCAGCCCCAGGCATAGGGCACCTTCCTGGGGACAGGGACGGGCCAAGGCTGAGCTTGGACATGGACCCATGGGCAGGCCTGTCTTGGCAGGACCCATGGCTGTGGAGGGCAGGGCTGTGGGGAGCTGGAGGTTGGCCATGCTTCTGGGGCAGAAACCGACAGCCCCAGGGGGCTGAAATGGGGTCCGTGGCCTTGGGCAGGGTGGGCAGAGTCCAGAGAGGGCTGGGCAGGGACAGTGAGGCTTGATGTTGCCCTCAGGGATTGGTCCAAGGGGCTGATTAGATCTCAGGAGGTGCTGGAGCAGATATCCCCTGCAGCCCATGCTGCAGACCACGGTGATACATGTCCCTGTGCAGCCCATGGAATCTGAGCAGACCTCACCTATAGCTCATGAAGATTTACTGGTGGAGCAAATACCACCCTATAGCCCATGGAGGACCCCACTCTGGGATAGGTGTCTGACACTGAAGGAGGCTATGGATTTGTGGAAGGGATCCACACTAGAGCAGTTGGTGGAGAACTGTGGTCTGTGGGAAGGACTCACGTTGGAGCAGTCTGTGAAGGTCTCTCCTGTGAGAGGGACCCCACGCTGGAGCAGGGAAGACTGTGAGGAGTCCTCCTCTGAAGAGGAAGGAGTGGCAGAACCCCCATTCCCTGTAGAGTCTGTTTCTTGCCCATGACCATAAGTGGTGAGTGAATCCTCCCTGTCTTTGCCTCAGCCCATGAGGTTTTCACCTTTTGTTCCTGCAATTTTCGTCCCCATCCCACTGGAGGGGAGGAGAGAGTGAGAGGCTGCATAGTGCTTAGTTGCCAGGTGACCTTAAAACCACGAGTATACATGGTGAACACTATTTCTGAAGTGTTCACCCTCTTTAACAATATGTCTTGCCTCAAAATTATGTAGAAGATTACCAACAAAATGACAAAAATGGAGGAAATAAAAGCACAAATTTCCTTCTTTAAAGATATTCATATTATTAGCATCAAGTAAATATTTATTCCTGGCAATTCTTTACTCTCAGAGAAGGTGGAAATGCTGCTGTAAAAGAGACAAAAAGAAGGAAAATAAACTATAGATACCTCTATATCACTACATAAGTGACATGGAATCCACTTTAAAGGATGTTAACATTCTGATACTGAGTATATGCATGTAACAAGAATTAACTAAAGTGTTAATTTTTAATGAGCATTTGGGTATGCACAGCAATAGAATTAAAATTCCCTAAATAATTGGTTTTATTGTATGGATTAGAGCAGTTATAGTATAGAAATGAAGCAGGTATTAATAACTGGAAAATTTGATAGGTACTTTTTCAAGACTAAACTAAAATGAGACTCAATGAATGAGCTAGGCTTTTTCCTTATGCTCCCATAATAATATTTCAAATACCAATATCATTTTGCAGACTTTTAAGTGGGCAATGCAGTATTCTTAACATATGGGTTTCAGTTTTATATTCCTGTCTTTTGTTATTTGCAATGAAAGCAATCTCTATAAAGAGATCATCACTTTCCACTGTCCC
>WKFP01013784.1:67626-91808 GCA_011057875.1 Pterocles orientalis
ATGGACCCATGGGCAGGCCTGTCTTGGCAGGACCCATGGCTGTGGAGGGCAGGGCTGTGGGGAGCTGGAGGTTGGCCATGCTTCTGGGGCAGAAACCGACAGCCCCAGGGGGCTGAAATGGGGTCCTTGGCCTTGGGCAGGGTGGGCAGAGTCCAGAGAGGGCTGGGCAGGGACAGTGAGGCTTGATGTTGCCCTCAGGGATTGGTCCAAGGGGCTGATTAGATCTCAGGAGGTGCTGGAGCAGATATCCCCTGCAGCCCATGCTGCAGACCACGGTGATACATGTCCCTGTGCAGCCCATGGAATCTGAGCAGACCTCACCTATAGCTCATGAAGATTTAATGGTGGAGCAAATACCACCCTGTAGCCCATGGAGGACCCCACTCTGGGATAGGTGTCTGTCACTGAAGGAGGCTATGGATTTGTGGAAGGGATCCACACTAGAGACGTTGGTGGAGAACTGTGGTCTGTGGGAAGGACTCACGTTGGAGCAGTTTGTGAAGGTCTCTCCTGTGAGAGGGACCCCACGCTGGAGCAGGGAAGACTGTGAGGAGTCCTCCTCTGAAGAGGAAGGAGTGGCAGACACAACACGAGACGGACTCACTGCAACCCCCAATCCCTGTCGAGTCTGTTTCTTGCCCATGACCATAGGTGGTGAGTGAATCCTCCCTGTCTTTGCCTCAGCCCATGAGGTTTTTACCTTTTGTTCCTGCAGTTTTCTTCCCCATCCCACTGGAGGGGAGGAGAGAGTGAGAGGCTGCATAGTGCTTAGTTGCCAGGTGACCTTAAAACCACGAGTATACATGGTGAACACTATTTCTGAAGTGTTCACCCTCTTTAACAATATGTCTTGCCTCAAAATTATGTAGAAGATTATCAACAAAATGACAAAAATGGAGGAAATAAAAGCACAACTTTCCTTCTTTAAAGATATTCATATTATTATAATCAAGTAAATATTTATTCCTGGCAATTCTTTACTCTCAGGGAAGGTGGAAATGCTGCTGTAAAAGAGACAAAAATAAGGAAAATAAACTATAGATACATCTATATCACTACATAAGTGACATGGAATCCACTTTAAAGGGTGTTAACATTCTGATACCGAGTATATGCATGTAACAAGGATTAACTAAAGTGTTAATTTTTAATGAGTATTTGGGTATGCACAGCAATAGAATTAAAATTCCCTAAATAATTGGTTTTATTGTATGGATTAGAGCAGTTATAGTATAGAAATGAAGCAGGTATTAATAACTGCAAAATTTGATAGGTACTTTTTCAAGACTAAACTAAAATGAGACTCATTGAATGAGCTAGGCTTTTTCCTTATGCTCCCATAATAATATTTCAAATACCAATATAATTTTGCAGACTTTTAAGTGGGCAATGCAGTATTCTTAACATATGGGTTTCAGTTTTATATTCCTGTCTTTTGTTATTTGCAATGAAAGCAATCTCTATAAAGAGATCATCACTTTCCACTGTCCCTTTCCTCCACTTTTAGCCCTTGAATATTATTATTTTTTTCATATATGACGTCTGGTATAATATCCGTTTAACACTATCTTCTGATCATGTTCCAAGACTGAATAAAGCAGCCAGTCATAATTATCAGATAGTGAGGAAATTGGATAAAAATGGATGACCATTTTAATAATACAGATTCAGATTTCTCTTTTTAATTCACAGTAGAATGCAACTTGATAAGCTTTCCTTGGCAACTCACACTGTGCTGAACATATGACAAAATGTGAATGAAAATATTACAAGTTAAGTTATAGTATTTTATAATAAGCTGTTGGATACTTGGAAATTTGTGATGACCATGGCAAGGAAAATTTGCAGGAAACTTTTCAAGAGTGTTTCATAAAGTAATAAACTTTATTTTTTTAATTCTGTTTTCATTTGTCCCTATGTCTATTTATGTATATGTACATTTATGTAACTATACCGAAGTCAAGACCAGAAGTAAATGCCTTTTGTTTTCAGTTGCTAAACGAGTGATTCAAAATCTGATAACTTTACATGAGGCAGAGAATTTATGCTAAGGAGCTGCCAAATCCCAGTGAAATTGAGAACACAGGTTTTTTTTTCTTTCCTACTCTGTTTAAGCCAAATCCAGTGCACTCTAATACTCAGGAGAATGTGGCCGCTGTTTGGCCTGTTTGCAGGTCTGACAGGCAGCAGGGTAGAGCCCAGGCTGCAGAGGCAGGTACTCAAACACATTCACGTGCACACACGCAGAGGGCACTAACATGGCTCACCACGGAGCACTGGTTTAATAGCACTCACACAAATATGAGCAGAGACAACACGGGGCTGTTCCTCTTTCCAGGGGATTAGGATCGAGGTTCACTGGTGGATGTACATTTAACTTCAATGCAAATTGTCTGGTTTTACAAGTATACCACAGTCACACATCCTTAAATATTAGCACGATGTTATTTAAGTCTGCTTAATGTCCGTGCCAGATCCCACATCGCTTATACAGTCATTGGCTCAAGGGCTGGGTTTTCCAGATGTGGGTCTCCTGGTCATTGGCTCATCCAGCTTGATATTTGCTAACAACTTACACATACACACAGTGGTGGCTTTAAACAATCGGTATCTCCAACTGCCAGCACCTAAACCTCTCATCAGATGTGCAGATAAAGAGTGAGTTCACACACACACAAAAACCCCAGTTTGTAATATGATTTAATAAGAAGACAGGATACACTGCAGTTATCAGGGGCAGGGCTCAATCAGACAGATGTGCTTGCTTACAGTTGACCAGTCATTTTTACTCCCTCTTCTCTCTGTTTTCCCATGCTTGTTTCTTCTCTGTATACCTTGAACCTTCCCTTCTCTTACCCTTGCTACCACCCAAACAAGCAATCTGCTAAAAATTACTTTTCCTCCACTGATCCCAGTTTCCAACATCCATAATCAGATTTGGTATTTATCATACCATTACCAAGGTGATTTCAATCTCACATGGTATCACCAAAGGGGTTACCTGAGATTGTCCTCTCAAAAACCCCTCCAGTGCTCCCTTTGAAACTTGGACATCTCTCAAATACATCCGCCTGAGCAGTTTGTGTGATTTGTCCAACCCTCATGCAGCTATCTGTAACTTCTCTCAGCTTCTCACTCTGTTACTCGTCGTGTGCAGCCTTATGTCCTGTCAGATCCAGCTGCTTCTCATGGTCTGTTCTCTTAGCTAAACCTCAGGCAGTCCAGCAGTTTGCCTGCATATCCTCACAATTAGCACATAAAAATGTTACATTCTAAAGAGAGGTAAGTGACCATGGCATCACACTGATGTGCTTTGATAACCCTTTTCTTTTTATCTTCTACTTCATGTAGTAAGTGTATTCATACTGCAAGGTATAATATTACCCAAGAATTGATATCCTATGGCAAGATAAGAACTGAAGTTTCACTTTTTACTTGATTAATGAGAAATCAGAAGAAACAAACAATTTACTCCAAAAAAGCTTTATGCAATCTGATTTTGGAGAGTCTTTCCAAGGTTAATCCTGAGAAAGACTGTGTGAGTCTGGCCTTATTCAAACAATCCTTATATGTAAATTTGGGATATTCCTTAAGCCAGATTATTTCCTCAATAGTATTTTGAAAAATTAAAGCTTTACATATTGCAAATGGATTGAACTCAAATACACAGTTTTGTTTCTCTTGCCGTAAACAGATTTGGATAAGGTTACAAACATCAATATATTAGTCAAATAAAACTATTAAAATAACTGATTTGCAGCAACATAAACTGGTACAGCAAATGTGTCCTCTAAAGCTGAAAACTGTGTAGAACATGGAGTTGCTTGTCATTACAGAAGTGATAGGGCATAGGCAGGCTTCTCTGGCTGCCCTCGAGTATTCTGCTATGGATCTTTGTTCTTCATTATACTTCCTTTTTCAAACATGTGGTGAGTTATAGCTAGTTACAAAGAATTGTTCAGTATAAAAGGGTACACAAATGCAATGCAGGACTGTCTCATTATGTATTTCAAGCTGGAAGCAATTACTTTGATCAACAAATCCCTAAAGCTCTGTGTTTGACTTTGGCCTTCACTTAATGTGTTACAACAGCAAACAGCAAAATATATATGGCCTTTTTAAGCTAATTCTGAAATCTGTATGAGAAATCTGGATTTTACTATACTGTCTTGTCATCTGAAATGTTCAATCTTTAATTATGTACTTCAAATGTAAAACAGATTGCTTCAAAGATTGCTTGGGCATGTGGCTGAAAAGAGGTTTGACAACTTTTTCTGAAAAGGCACCTGACAAAACTGTAAAATAATAATAACAAAAATAATGCTTTCAATTTACATTCTGCTTTGCATTTCAGTAGCACTGCATGGACGTTACCTAATTAACTTTCCTAACATACCTTCTGACAAACCGTAATGTTCTCTTTTTAAATAACATAACCACCGTTATAGAGCAGTTTATCACAGATGCATACACAGGAATTTTTATATTCTTGTTTTGGTTTTTCCTTTTAGAAAAATATCCATACACCCTCCCCACCCCAACTTGCATTCATTTTTAACATATTTTCCTGAGTAAGAATTGGTTTGAAATTACAGTTCATGGAATCATAGAATCATAGAATGATTTGGGTTGGAAAGGACCATAAAGATCATCAAGTTCCAACCCCCCTGCCATTGGCAGGGACACCCTCCACTAGCCCAGGTTGCTCAAAGCCCCATCCAGCCTGGCCTTGAACACCTCCAGGGATGGGGCATCCACAACTTCCCTGGGCAACCTGTTCCAGTGTCTCACCACCCTCATAGTGAAACATTTCTTCCTAATGTCTAGTCTAAATCTACCCTCTTTTAGCTTATACCCGTTACCCCTTGTCCTCTCACTCCACTCCCTGATGCAGAGTGCCTCCCCATCTCTCCTGTAGCCCCCTTCAGGTACTGGAAGGCTGCTATTAAGTCTCCTCGGAGCCTTCTCTTCTCCAGGCTGAACAACCCCAACTCTTTCAGCCTGTCCTCATAGGGGAGGTGCTCCAGCCCTCTGATTAATTTTGTGGCTCTCCTCTGGACTCTCTCCAACAGGTCCAGGTCTTTTTTATATTGGGGGCCCCACATCTGAACACAGTGCTCAAGGTGGGGTCTCAAAATTACCTCAGAATATTTTGAATTTCATGATGAATTAATAGGTATTTAATGAGGATAAAAAAAGACTGAGTGTGCAAATGGACTTTTATGGATGTAGGTTCAAAACTTCCTTTCTCATAATAAAATGTGTGCTTCCTCTATCCAGGTGAAATGAAATCCATGGTAAGAAGTATGACAGCTCATCTTTTGGTAGATCTAATCCAATGACATTATGCTGGCATATTTGAAAGTGTGGTAAACTCCGATTGGGGTAAGGACTCTAGAGAAAGTAGTCAGAACAACACCTCTGAAGCACTGGGATATTTACACTGTTCAGAAATCTCTTTCAGTCTTGGGACTAGCCCAGACTTTTCTATTGGGCCTATAGCTTGTTTGGCTGATTGGCTGACAGAAGGAGAGAGACTTTTTACCAAGACCTGTAGTGACAGAACAAGGGGCAATCATTTTAACATGAATTTCAGATTGGATATAAGGAAGAATTTTTTTTACAGTGAGGGTGGTGAGACACTGGAACAGTTTGCCCAAGAAGTTGCAGATGCTCCATCATTGGAAGTGTTCAAGGTCAGGATGAATGAGGCTTTGAGTACCCTGGTCTAGTGGGAGGTGTCCCTGCCCATATCAGGGGAGGTTGTGCTAGATGATCTTTAAAAGTCACTTTCAACCCTAACCATTCTATGATTCTGTGAATCTACTTCTATCTAAGAAATATTTTACTTCTACAATACCATATTGATTTACTTAATAAAATGAAATGTCTTCTTCCTTGTGTGAGCTGCTACATAAAACATAACAGAGCCAGTAGATGACTACATAAATATTTATAGAAATAGTAAGTAAGTTTTTTGCCTTAGGTGGTCCCTGTGGCACACAGCACTAGTATCCAGTTTGGGTGAATGTGATGTTAATACACTGTCTATGTGTGCTAGCTCCAGGCATTGACATAAACACCCATCAAGATTTAGTAGCATCTGTTTTCTGTTATTAAGATATGCATTACGAGACACTAATTTGGTTAGTCAACTCTTAATTAGAACTACTTGAATTTCTTTTTGAAACTTACAGAATTAAGCCGGGAAGAGACATTTTGTTATTCCTTTACGCAATGAAACCTGAAAGTTACTTAATTTCTGACCTACTGCACATATTTGTTTGTGCAGTGTGTATCTTTCAGTATCAACATGATGTTTTTAAAAGCAGGATTGCTGCTATTATTCATGGGTTGTTTACAAAACACTAGCTATAACTGTCTGTAACAATGTCAAAAGTTTCTGGTGTACTCACCTCCTACAAAGAAGAATTTCTACTGAAAGAAAGAAAAGAGCTCCACAAGATCTCTGAACAAAATACGAATATCAGCTTCACAGCATTTCTAAATGAGTAAGTGAACAAAATCCAAACCAGTGTCGTCTCCCGTGGAATCTCTGCACTCCTCGCTGTTACAGGAAAGACAGATTTAGAGTGGATGAAAAAAAGAAATAAAAAAAATAAAAAAAATCTGGGATTTTCCTCACTGCTTAAGGATAAGGTAGCACCAATTTAGCTCTGCCGTATGCTGTTGTTAGAGACTGTTTGACTCAAGTTTCTTATTCAGTTGTTTGTACCTTCTTCATAATCTCGTCACAAAGATTGAGTGCTACAGGTTTGGTTTTTTTCAGATGAAATTTCAGGATACTGCAAAAGCTTGAGGGTCAGGTGATTTAGTCTGGTGCATATATATTTAGTCTGGTGCATAAACATAGACTTTAGAAGTTAACCTTTAAAAAATTATGATGTGTAATCTTACCTTTTGAAAATTTTAAATAATAAAAATATTTAGCCATTTCTTAATAAATAGCAACATAATATACTTATCTCTGATTAATAATATTATTAGACTGACAAATTATATCAACTCAATATGTGCAGTGCTTTAAGAGATTCTAAACATTAGTTATGCTAGATTTCACTGAAATTTTAAGATTGGAAAAAATGATGAATGATTTTGCTGTGTCAAATCCAATTTATTCAGAAAAAATATAAATATTGATATTTATTTAAGTTTTGTATTCACATGAATTTGTTTCCTTTAAATGGAAAAAAAGAAACCAACACAAATACAGGTTTCTATATGTCAGTATGTTACACATTTTGAGAAGAGTTTTGTTTTGTAAGTTGGTTGAGAGAGTGGGGTTTTTAACCTGAATTTAATTCTTAAGGAAACAAATTAAAATGGAAAATTTAACAGTACTAAAAACTTTCACCTACATTTGTTTCACTAACAGTAATACATTCTAAAGCACGTGTTCTCTTCCCCCCTCTAGTATGATGCTGTTCAGTAAGCACAATGACTGTATTCTGGCAGCCCAACCTGCATGTGAAAGCAAAGCAATTCACATTAAGGAGGAAATTCTGTGTCGATCTGCTCTGGCCTTTGCTTTACAAGTCACATCATTTTATGGGGGAATCCTGCACAAAGCTCTTAATTTTTGTTTAGATGTAAAATGTCCTAGAAAAACTTACAGGAATGGTTTAAATATTTCACATGATTCTTATTGCAATGGTTAATTTCATTAAAATTTAAAATATATAAGGACATAGAATGTTGGGCTAGTGTTACATGCCATGTTATATAGTTCACCTCCTACCTACTTCACTTTTCTGAGGATTACAAAATTTATTCTGAGTGTGGTTTTGCTTCATAACCATCTTTCAGCTATTTGTTTCTTAGCCAGAACTGGTTTTATTTGTTTGTTTGTTAAAGAAGCTCTTCTTTCCCTATTTTTTAATCCCCTAGTTTATTATACAGGCAACAATCATATCCTTCTCAGTTTTTCTTTCTTTTTTCACTTAGGCTAAACCTACCGCTTTCTGGCACCTGGACACGAGTCTGTACCCAGTCCCGTACAGACCTGCACACACACACCCCCCCTCCATGCACATGCAGAGATGGCTGGAACTCACCTGGCCCCTTCCATAGTCAGATCCTCATCGTGGTCTTGCCCTTTAAAACACACATCCCTGTATCCCAGGCCACTTCCCCTTTCTTCCTGATGGTCCACCTTGATCTTCCCTAACGATCACACACTTATTTTTACACCAGTCACTGGCAACATGGACACTTGGGCCTCTGTGATCCCAGTCCCATCCCAGGGACTTGACCTGACTCACTGGGGTCTCTCTAGTTGCTGGCACACGGGCCATGGGCTCAGCCTGGCAGCTGGCACCCAGACCCTCACTTGCTCTAGGTGCTGCTCCTTGGACATCCTGTAAGCCAAGGTCCCACACCAGTTGTTGTCCTCAGAGTCCCATAAACACACACACAGAATGGACAGTCCCTCACCCAGCAAAAGAGTTACAAACAGGCAGGCAGGCTGCTGATCCGGAACAGGGCAGACAAAGTGTACCAGCCTTTTTTGTGTGTGATCACCCCCTTTTATCAAGTCATCCCTCAGTTTTTCCATGCTTGTTCCTCCACAAATCACCTAAATTATTCCCTTCCCCACGCCCCGCTTTTGTTTCCTTCCCAAAGAATCCCACAATAAATCCTGTACCCAGGTTGTAACATATAGGTGCTTTAGTGTTGACTTATCCTGATGTGTTTCACACCTGGACACCATGGCTGAGGACCCTCTGAGACCCTCTGTCCCCATCTCTGAGTCTTTAATTTGGGTTCCCCTCTGCCCTTGTGCTCTGTGCTCCTCTAGGCTTGTGAAGCTGATGCTATAGGCTGGTGGTTCTCCTTTGATGGGCCTGGAAATAGCCAGGGCAGGGTATTATTTGGGCTTCCCCATCTGTCATTTGGGTTTACTTGTTGGTGTCCAGACAAGCTTTTATCATATAACCCAATAATATAAGTGCAAACATATACAAATAAGCTCTCAGTGTATTCAATGGAAATCTAATCATTGTGGTCAGTGAAGTCAGCAGAGATATTCAGCTTATCAAATCTAACTAGACTTTCCTAATCTTATTTACCGTATGAGCAAGTGTTTGGCTCATTTCATTAAAATTTGAATTTAGTTCATTTGAGAGATCACAGGATATCAGTCACTCACAAGAGATTAGCAGGTAAGACTTCGGGACACCTGTGCTCTGCAAAAGCAGTAATGGTCAGTCAGGCAGGATGGCCTTTACCTTTTCAAGATAAATATTTTAAGTGGTTCAAATAATTAAAGTAGTGTTATTATTCTCATTTCTATTACCTTTAATAGAGAACAGAGAAAAATGTGATTTTCTTTTTTATAATTTCCTTGGTGAGTGCTAAAAATAGGCTGCTCTGAAGAATTACATGGATAGACAAGTGTAGTGAGTCAGTAGTGCATTAAACTAGGGCAATGAAGCACAAGTATTGCTTTCTTCAAATGAGCTTCCAAATGTAATTTAGATTTTGTTAGCCAGTAAATAGGTTCCAGCAGAACTGATACAGCTGAATCAATATCTACCATCAGTTCACTGGAGTGTGGCTATCCTCCGGGGTTGCAAATGTCAACATATCAAAGCATTTTATGAGCAGAAAGAAGTGAACTGCATTCATCTATATTCTGGACAGTTGCATCAGGCACTATAATTTTATATACCCGAGTCCTTAATTGATGTACTCCTTTCACACCTGCACATCACGGTACAATTTCCAAGGTAAGAAACCTGTGTCCTATTTCAATTTGCACACACTGATCTTGTAATTGTTCATTAGCAGCACAGTTTCTGACTAGTTGGACTGTTTTTTTTCTTAGCTTATCACCTATTTCCTAGAGTTTGTACCACTACATGTTTTACAGAACACAAGATTTCAAAAGGGTGTTAAACAGAAAAAGCTAAAAGGTAAAAGATGCTTTTAATTAAAATAATAACAAAATTATCTAAAATTTTTGCTCATGCAATCTGGTCTTTTTGATCAACAGAAGTTTACCATTTCACCTTCCTAAAAGGACAGAGTCCATCAGTCTTTCTTAAAGAGAAGGCGTAAGAGCTTTTAAATATAACTAAGAAAAATAATGAGCTTGAAGCTCTAAAAAGAAATACATTGCCACTAAGAACTCAGCTATAATAAGTTATAATTAGTTATAACATTTATAATTATATATATATATACATATACATATATATATATAAAACAGTTATAATTAGATTGCCCGTGTTAGATCTTATTTAATCTTTACCTCAGTCTCTACTTGCAAGACTGACTTTCAGAAATCCCAGGCCTCAGAGACCAGGAGAATGTCTGGAGCAAGGAAGATGTATCCTTGGTGTAAGAGGGTTAGGCTACAGAATATGTAAGATATTAATGAGTCATGGACATTCATAAGTCCTTGGGCCCCGTTGGGGTGCACTCACAGGTGCTAAGGATGCTGGCTGATGTTATTACAAGGTCACTTTTCATAGTCTGAACAATCTTGGTAACTGGGAGAGATGTGTAAGGACTGGAAAAAGCAAGTGCCCCTCCTATCTTCATGTGAGAGAGCTGACAGTTTTCATTTAGTTCCGTAAGTTCTAATTTCTCATACTTGTTTAAAACTGATGAAGAACACATTCAAGTAAATTTATTATTTTTTAAGTAAAAAAAATAAAGCAGAGTAATTATTTGTTTTTTTTAATTTCGTTTTAATAGCACTTTTAGGATATTTATTTTAAATTCAGTTATTTTTACTCAAGTAATGTCTGCCAAAAGACTTTTTTTTATCCTTAAAAAATGAGCTCATGTCCTTGGAAAGGCAGAGTTAAAACATTTGGCAATAGAATCACATGAAGAAAAGGATTTAGAAATAAAATATGGCTATACATGGATATCTTAGAAGAAAGAACAACTCAATGTCAAGTACATTTTAAACAAATATTAATACTGAAAAACCTGCTGTGCAACTTGAAGTGAATTGTTTTGAATTCTAAGGTCTATTCTATAACAAACACATTTACTATCAAAAGAGATTTTTGAAGTGCTTTATTCCTTGGTGGTACACATTTATTCTGAAAGGAGTGAAATAGGGGTTTTCAGAGGTTTCAGTAATTTTTTTTTAACTCTAAAATTTATAATATGTCCAGAATACATATTCTACCAGAATATATATTCTATCAAAACAAGCAATTCTCTAGAAGAGAAAATAAATAAGAGTAGAACAATGACATAAACCACATAAATATATTGATATTGCAAATTAAAAGTGGTTAACTATATAAAGCTTTCAAGTAACTTTAGTAGGTCAGTAATTTTGTAATGGAGATAGTCATCTGGGATATTCACTAAAAGAATGACAAGTAATAACTGCAAAATTCTAAAACAATAGTCATGCTCCTATCTGTCAAAAATTCAACTCCAAGAATTACATACATAAAACCAGAAGTCAGAACCTGTACAAAATCTGTGAGTGTAATAACAAGTGTCTTGGGCATTATATTAAAAACCCAAATTCTACACTTAGGAAACCTGATTTTTTTTTTCCACACAAATATTTTAATTTCAGGTTTGGAAAAATTATTTATGGGCAATTTACAGAGAAAGATGATCTTTGATGACTCTTAGCTATGACCTCATAATATAATAAAAAAAATTCTTCGTATAGCATCATAGTTTCACAGAATCATAGAATAATTTTGGTTGCAAAGGACCTTTAAAGGTCATCTCGTCCAGCTCCCCCTGTAATGAGCAGGGACATCTTCAGCTAGATAAGTTGCTTCAATCGGAACTTGAATGTTTCCAGGGATGAGGCATCTATGACCATTCTGGGCAACCTGTTCCAGTGTTTTACCACCCTCATTGTTAAAAAAAGAACCTTCCCTATATCTAGTCTAAATCTACCCTATTTTAGTTTAAAGCTATTGTCCCTTCTCCTCTCACTACAGACCCTACCAAAAAGTCTGTACCCATCATTATCATAAGCACCACTTATAGAGGTGTTCAAGGCCAGGCTGGATGAGGTTTCGAGCAACCTGGTCTAGTAGAAGGTGTCCATGCCCATGCCAGGGGGGTTGGAACTTGATAATCTTTAGGGTCCTTTCCAACCCAAACCATTCTATGGTTCTATGCTTGACCATTAAACAAGTTGGTTAGGAGAATTGTACTCTAGTGACCTGAGAATGCTTTAGGTATTTTTGTGAATTATCTTTGGTTAGTAAGCTCAAGATTCAGTTGTTTGTTTGTCTACACAGAGAATTATGTTAGCAGACACTGATGCTAAATTAGATAAATAAGTGCTTATTTAGCTAAAACACCCACTTCATTCTCTCCTTTCTCTTCCTTCATTACTTCCTTTCCCTTCCTTCTTTCCTTCCTTCCTCCCTTCCTTCCCTTCCTTCCCTTCCTTCCCTTCCTTCCTTCCCCTCCTTCCTTCCTTCCTTCCTTCCTTCCTTCCTTCCTTCCTTCCTTCCTTCCTTCCTTCCTTCCTTCCTTCCTCCCTCCCTCCCTCCCTCTGTCCCTCTGTCTTTCCCTTCCTCTTCATCCTCTGTTCATTCATTGTCTATTTCTCTCTCTTTGACCATCCTGTACTCACATCTGTGACCACACTGGAAGGAAGTCCAGATCTCATGTCCCATGGCAGGAAGGCAGTGGGTTAAAAGTGGGCTTGATTTTGTCTGGTGTCACTTGGCTGTGTGCAGGTTCTGCCTGTGCTATCAACTGCCTGGGCAAATGCCTACAATGGCAAAACTGAGGGGGCAGCCTTTCTTTCACTCTGCTTTTGATTGGTTTGCATGGCTCACTATATGAACTGGAAGTGAGTAGGAAGTGTAGTCAAAATGTTTATTGCCTGGGGCAAGAAAATAATTAGGACTTGTTCTGGCTGGGTGCCTTGGCACATCAACAACAGTGACCATAGTTAAGAGAACATTTGGCAAGGCTTTTACTGTTAGACTTTTGAAATACATGAAAAAGCCTTCATGGCTGGTGAGCCAGAAACTAGTAAGATATGAACATGAAAAAAAAACCTCAGCTCTTTCATAAAACAGTACAGAAAAAGAATTAATTTAGTTGTCTGTAATTCAAACTAAAGTATGATATTACTCTAAAATTAATATTTTGCACAGAAAAATAATATTCTTATAAAGAAATATTATAATGCTTCCACAGTGACAAGTTAAAGATTTACATTCTTCTTCTTCCATACATAGCTGCCACCTCACTTACACTTGATTACTAATTTTAAATTTAAATATACCTAAAATAATTTACTTAAATTTACGTACATTTATACATTTAGTCTAAATGAGTCAGCTATGGTACTTCTACAGTCAATGAAGAAATCTCAACTTCTTTGAAACACAAACTATTCCACTTGTTTTAGGCATCTGGATGCCTTTAGACATGACTATTCCTTTCTATCAGAGACAGTCTTGATAGCTCATATCATGTTACCGTATCAGAACCATGATTCTGTATCACATAGTAAAAGACAATATAAAAATTTGTACCATCACTACCAGAATACCGATGGAAATATTTTTTGCCATGCCATGTACTGAATGCAGTACTTGATGTCCTCAGAGTCTTTCCCCAAGGAGTTTAGCTGCCTGTTCTCTTTCTGCGTTCATGACTCTCCCACTTACCAGGAGTACAGTCTTTGCTTCAGCATCACCAATGGAGTAGAAACTGGCTTTTCTTCCCTGTTTTTATCATCATTCCTTTTCCAAAATGTCAAAAAAGCAGCATTGTCAGGTGTGCAGAGTCAGTAATAGTCTGCTGAGATATAGGTCATTAGTGAGTCGGTACAATCAAGTCTTTCAACTCTGGAAACTCAACAGAAACCTTCACTGAAAGGTCATTGACATCACAACATTTGGTCGTATAAAATTCCTTTGTTTGGCATACTCATCATGAATGATTGATATGATATTGTCCATGTGAAGACTGTGAAGAAAGTATTACAATGTATTTAAACTATATACTTCCAGATAGATAAAAATAATCACAACAGCAGAAAGAATTTATTAGGAGCCAGAGTATTTCTGAATCTTCTCCTAGAATATTTAGTAGGAAGCACCAGAATCTAGTAACTGCTCCAACAGAGCTTTAAAAGCTGTCCTTGGTGAACGTGAAGCCATTCTGTTAGATAGATTGGAGATTTTTTCCATGTCTCACCCACTGTCTGTGTCTTTATTCACCGAGTTCCAAATGGATGTGAATTATATTTTTGCAGTACCCTTTGATATATATTTTGCAGTTGTATAAATACCTACTAGTCATGTTTTAAGGGAACACTAAAATCAGTTCAGTGGAAAGATGACTATGCAAAGTGATTATTGATGACATAGATTTTGTATTCTGAAAAATCTTCCAGGTTTTCAGAATCGCTCACTAAAACACTATCCTATTTGAAAAATTCTATATGTTGTCCCAAAAATATACAAATTTTATCATTTTTTTCCTGGTTTTAGAGGATTTTCTCAGAAGCTAAATAATTTTGTTTTTACTTGCTTCTGTAACAGTCATAAAGAACACTGTTCTTCTCAGGAGAGAAAAAAAGTTAAAGAACCAACAACCTAGTTCAGACATTCATGTTCCTTTCACTAGTGCATCGTGCTTCATAGTGTGCATCTGTAACCAGTGTCAATTTGGGGATCACACCTGTGTGTGTTCCACTGAAGGGCCGAAGTGTTCTCAGAAACAACAATCATCAGTATAATACTTAAAAAAAAAAATTCAATCCTTTAAGAACAAAGCTGGAAAACAAAATCCTGGATTTAAATTAAAATATTGTTCAAGCCTCCTGAACACATACATGCACTATATGAAAACAGTGGTCCTGTTAAACCACTGACCTGATAATCAGCATAAGAAAAGCACAGTGTCCAGCAGACACAGAACAGCACAGCTTTATGAGGGAGGTTTGAAACTATTGAGTTTTCATTATATTTTCAGGCTCAGATTGATCCTTGACCATTAATTCTCAAATAATTTAAGTGATTGTGTCAAATTAGTTAACAATTGACATTACATGATGCTTTAGTATTTTTTTTTTCCTTCTGGGAGAGGTGTTTTTAATTCACATGATAATTTAAGCAACAATAGCAAAATAATTTGAAGAAGAAAGTTCCTCTCTGAATTTTTTAAAAACATTGCCTGTAGTTCTGTAGCAAAAAAAAAACTAATTAAAAAAACAAACAAACAAAATCAACAACTATTGCCTATTTGCTTTTGTCATCTATGTTTCTAAAGTCATCTACTGTACTTCACTCTCTGCTATCACTTTATCTGACAATGAGAGGCAAAAAGTACAGTGAGTCTTTTCTCATACGGTGACTATTAAATATTCATGATCATCCCTGAAATTATGGTCGGGGTTTTTTTTCTTCTAATTTTTAAAAATTCTAGTATAATCTATAGATATTACCAGATCAAAACTACAAGCAGTGACCATGTTGTCATGAATATATGTTATGCCTTCATCTGTTCTCTTATGGGTTTTTTCTCTTTTTTATTTATTATAGCTGAGGATTGATCTCACATCCTCTAAGAAATATCTGTATGATTCCGGGATGTTTTTATTGAGCGCTAAAAGATAATTTGGAACTATCCTTGTTTAGATATTCATCATATTTTTATCATGCACATCATTTTGAATTTTCTACATTAAAATTCATAAATTGTGAAATCCTATACAACATAAAACAGCTACATGTGAGATTCATTCCATTGGACTTTCAGTATCTATAGTGTAAACATTCTCATTGTAGTCTCTATTCATAGGAGATGGAGACAAAAAGGCATTTTGAGATGAACGGTTCATTTGTTTTTCTTTCCTGCGAGGCAAAACGAATTGTGCACTAGGAGCACTTATTGCTCTCCACTGAACACAATAGCATTCTAGATGGCCATCTCAGATGTAGCCATTGATATCGTAGACAGAATCAGATGAACTGAACGTCATCTCTCATACGAGGTCTTTCTAAGACATCTAAGATGGAAAGACTTCATCAGAGATACACCAAATCTTTGCTTATCACCTTAGTTAACAGGCTATCCATCCACTCTGACGTAGATGGTTTTACGACACATGAAGTGTTTTGGAATAAATTTAACTTTCATTCACGAACAAACCACATTCTTAGTTCTTCCTACTGGACTGGTTGTTGGGGGGTTTTGTTTGCTTCTTTGTTTATAAGTTCATGTATACAATAATCAGGGAGAAGCATAAAACAGTGCAAATGTCAGTGTCAATGATCTAAAAAAATAAATGCTGTCTTCTGTATAGTTGTAACTGCAACCAGCTAATAGTTGGATTATGAAAATTCCTAAAATATCAACATCTTGAATTTTGCAATGGATACGTTACACCTTCTGAGATCAGTCTCTAAACTAACAAAGGAAAATATTTTTTCTTATATTAACAGGCATTTTTATTGTGTCAGGAATAAAACCAAATTTGAAATCTAACCTCAGGATCAGATTTAATCCTCTACTCAGCCCTTGTAAGAAATTTTAATTTCTATCTGAAGAATTGACAACCTTTACAAAATTCCTGTTCAGGAAATAGATTAGAATTCATGTAAGCAAGGCTTTCTGTAGTAGAAAACATTTTATGGTCTCATAAAAAGATGGGAAGTCTGGGAGTATGACAGCGACATGCTCCACAGGGGATTCATCTTTACAAACACTTGTTTTCTGCTACAGTTTGTGGAGCATATAAGGAGAATTAAAAAGAAAGAAAAAAAATCCTTTCATGAAATCTTAATTAAAGCTTACTGTTAGTATAGATTTTTTGCTGGGATAAGGAAAGTTTGTGGCTTTTTGTTTTACAGCAATATTCAGATAAGCTTTCTGGGGAAGTCATACAGATACACAGTACAGATTGACAATTAAATTGATCCTTCGCTTGCTTTGTTTCTCAGTCTCAGATAATGCTGTGGGTACTACACAGACCTTTCGTGTAGACATGCTAATTTTCATCAGTTACATTTTCCACTGGCTCAAATGATAATTTTTTTCTCCAAAGTATAGTAAAATGATATCAGTGTTTCCAAAACAGTCATTGCACACTATTCTACCATTGCTATAGAAAGTAAGAACAGTGTGGCAACATGTGAATAATCAAATAACACAGATATTACAGCCCTATTTTACAAACAGGTGTTGTCAGATATATCAGGCAAATATACTGGGACATTGTCTCATCTGTATAATTTTCACTATTGAACTAAAAATTCTAATGAAATGAAGTACTAGAAGTGTTAACATTAAGTACTAATGATATCAAGTGCTTGAAAAGCATTGAGGTGGTGATACTAAGGCCTTCTAGGTGCTAATGAACTTTAAATTGTTATTCCAGCCACAGCCTTATCTGGAATTACAGATTTGTCTAAAATTTAATTATGTAAATGGAAAAAACCATCCCCACAACAAAGCTCAAAATAAAAACAAAGTTCAAATTGCTAGCATGCAAAAGCCAGGTTAAAGAAAACATTTAAACAAGTGCGTGATTACATAGGATGACTACAGAAGCATACTCTAGTGAACAAATTCAGAAAAAATCCTTCTTGTGTTTCTTAGACAATTAAGGCTTTGACATTTCCTTCACTACTTAAAATTATATCACTAGAATTCTTATTAGAACTACTACCTTTGCTGAGACACCTACTTAAGTACCTTTGTCTCACCTGAAGTATTTTCAGACCTAAAAATTAGGTACTCAACATTTTTAAATCTCCTGGAGGATATTGCATATTAGGCCTTTTCAAACCAAGCTTAACTGACTCTGCCAGCACAGAATTCAATTAGAAATGCAGCTGGAGCATGAATTGCCAATCATTTACGTAACAGTACCAGTCAAAGAAGACTTCAAAACATGATTCCTGCAGCCCAAAGTGAATGACGGAATCTTTAGTCTTACAAGTTCATAGATAGGGAAAGGAGATAGTATGGTGCATTGACCTTGACTGGTTGTCAGGTACCCACCAAGTCGCTCTCTCACTCCTCAGTGATGCAGGTGGATGGGCAATGGGAATCGGGGTCAGCTTGTAACGCTTCACCTCTGCTGCTCCTTCTCCTCGTGCTGTTCCCCTACTCTAGCGTGGGGTCCCTCTCATGGGAGATAGTCCTTCATTAACTTCTCCAGCCTTGGGTCCTTCCCACAGGTTGCACTTCTTCAAGAACTGCTCCAGCATGGGTCCTTTCCACTGAGTACTCCAATGGACTGCTCCAGTGTGGATCCCTCATGGGCCACAGTTCCCGTCAGGAGCCTACTCCTGTGTGGACTCCCCTCCGTGGGCTGCAGCTCTCTTCAGGGCACATCCACCTACTCTTGGCATGGGGTCCTCCACAGACATCTTCCCCAGTATGGTTTTCTAAGGTCTGCAGGGGGCACATCCTGCATCACCATGGTCTTCATCACAGGCTGCAGAGAAACCTCTGCTGCAGCACCTGGAACACCCCCTCCATCTCTTTCTCCTCTCATTTTGGTGTCTGCAGGGCTGTTTCTCACTTTTTTTTTCCACTCCTCTCCCACACTGCTCCTGCCAATGTTTTTTACCCTTTCTTAAATATGTTATCACAGAGTCATCACCAACATCTCTGGTTATCTTAGCTTTGGCCATTAGTGGGTCCACCCTGGAGCCAGCTTAAACTGGCTTTTCCCAACATGAAAGTAGCTCCTTGTGTCTGACATGGGTGTAGTTCCTGCTGTCTTCTCACAGAAACCACTCCTTCAGGCCTTCTGCTACCAAAATCTTGCCAAAAAAACTCAATACAGACAGTCTCAAATGACCAAAGCTGCAAAATGTTGACATTGCAAGCTTAAGAAGGGAAAGTTGTGGTCATTTTCCTAATAAAGGAGTAACAACAAACACCTAGTAAAGTACTCCCATCTTTCATTCACAGAAGGTCTAACTTGCACGTTACAACATTAACTTGTAATGTTCCCACTTCCTGTGTGCATGTTTTAACCCACAGGATATTGTTCAAAGCACAGTGTTAGGAGACATCTGTGCCTGCTTCACCCAAAATAAGTTTCAAGATAAACTGCTAGCTTAGGTTAACTTTACTTAGTTAAGTCCTTTTAAGAGATGAGTCGCACTTCTGCAGAAGTGTCCTACTGCAGTTCTGACAAAAGCAAGGACTTATGCTGATACTAGAAGCAGAGGTCCAACCTCACCCTTCTGATTTAATGTTTCTCATCTTGATGGCTATGTTGTACTTGTGCTAGGACTTCATTTATTCTACATAAACTGAAATAACCTACAGCATGGATGAAATTTATACCAAATTTTAAATACTACAATGTTAAGTAATGTGACATTTCCATCATTACTCTTTTTTTTTTTTTTTTTGCCCACGTGTAGATTTAGTTCTTGTTCAGTGATCTTGATGGTTGTGTGGCACATCTTAGGAATACAAACTGTGTTTCAGAGGCAATAAAGTCTGGCTTCATCTTTCAACAACCTCTTATTTTTAATTATCTTTTACTCTTTCAGTTTTTTAGCAGAGTAAATATGATTTTTGCCAAAGCTAATAAATGTCACAGGTATTAAGTTGATGTGACTGTGCAGGGTATCTGGGCTTGTCTTGCCCTGCACTAGGGGAAGTCTCTGAGCTGAACTAAGACCTAAGTTTTCTGATAGTGTAAAGACAGTCTCTTGACTGCAGACAAGGTTAGGTGACTATGCCAGATACAGAATGTGTAAATGTCAGAAGAGAGCATGAATAATACAGCTAAAATCATATGTTTTAGCAGCATTTCATTAGCTAATTTAAGTTTTAGTCATTCAGGTAGTGTATTTGAAAAATTATTGGAGAAAGCTGATGAAAGTTTTTGGTCTTGTACAGAGCAAATTTAACCAAACAAAATAAAAACTATTTATATTGTCATAGGTCTCTTACAATTCTCAGAGATTTCAATGATGTTTGCAAAACTATTTTCTCTAATTTTTTGTTATCCATTAAGCTAAAACTCTTCAGGTCTTCATTATGACTGATGCTACAGTTTTGCTGTTATAATTAGTGTTATCGAAACTAAACATATATTCACATGCAAAATCCATTTTTCTGAATCATTACACACAATTAAAATTATTCTACTTAGGGATGTCTATTCATAACTTGAGATACTTTTATTTTATAGCCTGGGTCATGTAAGCTAAGTATAGCTACGATTCTGCTGATGGATGTTACCTCCAGTATAGTCATAACGTATCAGGCTACTATACTTTTAGCATTATAATAGACTCACAAGTCTTAATTATTCTTAGAATCAGTAGTAGTATCTCAAAAAAAACAGTTGCAGAATAATCGTTGTTAAGTGGCACGCTTCCAAATTGATCCTGGTTATACAAAACTTTCCGGAGATTCATCACTTTTTATGACTTGGAAGAAAATTGCAGCATGATATATATGAGTGAATGCCATTAATATTGACTATTGCACTACTTATCTCCCAAACTGGCAATGACATATGGTGAAGGAGATGAGTGTGAAGCAGTTAAATATTCCCCATAACATATGTCTAATAAATACACTTTTTTCATTAACCATTCTGCATAGATTTTCCACTTCATTCCAACAGTTTTCAATTAAAGTTGCATGAAATACAATTACTTATAAATAGTAAACTTTTTTCCCTTTCCCTTGCCCCCTTGAGTAACTGCAACATTTGATTTGTAATTACAGTAATTTACTGTAAATCTGAGGAAATACATTGCTGCTTAATTTATTCAAGTCAGCAAAAGCCTCTTTTGGATACGACAATAACCAACTGAATACTTGTTATTAACTAGCGTTTAGAATTGATTACTACCACAGCTCAGGACTTAAATCTTTATATTTTGTACCAGTAACTCTTAGGACAGTCAGGTAGGTGCCACAGCTTGCCCAGAAAGGTTGTGCAAGTTCTGTCCTTAGAGGTTTTCAAGACTTGAAAGATCAGAGCAACATGATTTCTCAGAGGACTCTGATTGGAGCAGGAGTCAGACCTCCAGAGCCCGCTTCCAATCTGAATTATTTTTATTTGAAGCTTAGGTGCCTCCGTGTTGTTATCAGAACAACCTAAGGAAAAACAAAATGCTAAAAATGCAATCCAATATTCTAGGAGTTGGTGATGGTGATGGGAGTGTGCAGAGAGTTGGATTTTTTTAGTGTTGTTGGGGCTTTTTTGAGATTATTTTCCTTTTTTCCCCTGGATTTCCTAAAATAATTATTTTTCAATAACCTTCTCTTTTGTTTTCCAACCCATTTTCATTATAACTTTTGTTCTATATACCTTGTGATGTTTATTTTGTACACAAGAGGCAGAATTAATTTCACCTCAACTTGGCCATCTGAAATAACTTATGGAGTCCGATCCAATTTTTTATGATAGCTCAGCAGTTAACAGAAAGAAAATAACATCTCTAGAGAATGGATAATATAATCATAAAATAGATATCCGACATGGGAGACATTAATTATTTTTGAAACAACCTGTCTTCTTTAGTCAAAAAGCCCAGATGATTAGCAAGGAATTGATGCAAGATCTAGACAAAGTAAGGATAAAGTAATGGTATCTCCTAAGATTAGTTTGGTTAGCATTGCTTCCAGGTTGTACTTTCTGCATAGCTATATTCAGATATGATCAAAGATCTGTAATTTTGTGGTCCAATTGCACCGGCTGATCAAGACTTACCATTGATACGTACTGCGATCTTGTAAACTGATGATTTTTCCACATCTCAATAAGGCTCATTTGAATTTGTCCCTGAATTAGTTGACATAGAACTTAGATTTAAAACTACGTCGGGCACCATACTTACAAGACAGGTCTCTTTGGCCAGTACATTTGCCTAATTTGAAAGCTGTCTCCACATTTCTCACCTTGTTCTTTTCAACACCTTTAACTTTATCTCTAGAGTCGGAAATTTAAAAATCTGGAATGCAAGGTATCCAATGTGCCATTAAAATATTCTATCAATATTCTTCAAACATTTCCTATATTTTCCATGCAGAAAATAAACTTTACATGTTATTTTTATAGTGCTAGATAAGAACTGTTACATTATGCAACCACGGGAAGATAAGGGTTAATTAAGTCTGTTCAAGATGCACAAATAAGCTATTAATTCATTAAGTAAATTAGATTCACATCTGGAATAGGCACTTTTGTAAATATGAGTCATCATATGCAAACTCATAAACAGGAGATATTTTTGTTAGAATAGCAATAAGAACTAATTTCCACTGCTGAGTTAGTGAGCAACCCAAATGTGGCTATTTATCATTGTAGAAGATTTGCTCCTGACTGGGAGAAATGAGACTACTAAATTCTCAGGGATCCATCACTCCCTTGTATTTGCTTCTTTTGTGGAAAGTCTCTTGCATCACTCGTGACTTTCAGGAAAGCTTCTTTTCTACACATAATTCAAATCTAAAAGAATTTTGACTTGATGCCTAGAAAGCAATTTAGCAAGCAATTTAGTTGTTGAAGGGAGTACTAAAGCTTTTATTCTCAAGAACAGAAACAACCCAGTGGAAGACTGTCAAATTTAGTTTTGAAAGAGCACTTTTCAAGACTCTGAAAGGAAAAAAAGCCTAGCAGTAATCTGAAGTAGAAAGGAGTTAAAGACCTTCCAGTCTTTTCCATCTCTATAATTTTTTGAAGCATAAGCTTCATTATTGTATTCTTGATTGGATGTCACAGAAAGAAATTTCTCTAAGCTGCTAAGCTGCTAAAGCTACAGAAGAGAAAATGACCAGAAAGAAGAGAAATACATCTGATATTTAAACAAAGAGAGATTTCAAATGGAAAACAATACCACAAAAATTTAAAAGATAATTCTTTAGAGAGGAATAAAGATATTTTAAAGATAATTGGATTTTTTTTTCTTATTCTGTGACAAAGCAATCTGGTACCATTTTAAGTTCCCTAAATGTCGGATGTGTTATTGTTGCCAGAAACAGGTTTGATAGCATGGAGATGCGACCCCATTATATGAAGAGTCTAACTGAAGAGATAATTTCTGTTTTTGAAGGTTTACTTGTAATCCTGTACCTTTTGATTCACTGAATAATATCTTAAGGCAAAATCTAAGTCTGTCATCAGATATCAACTACCTGGTTTATCTCATTTTGGGAAGAAAAAAAATTGTGCAAAGTAGGAATAAAAATCATCTACAGAATTAATAATTATGGAACTTCTACTAACTGTAAAAACAGAGACAAATTTGCTAAATAACAACAGCTTCACTAAACTATTTACTAATACTGCTAGTATGTAAACACAGGTCTTGGGTAGGTCTTTGTAGGCTTTTTTTATGGAACATCCTCACAGCTGCTGGATATGTTGCCAAATCTAGAAGTAACAGGTACAACTAATGACACTTCAACTTACAGAGCAAGACTGTAAATACAATATTGGAATCTGATAGTTCAAATTGGTTGCCTGAGGTGTACTCCTTTCCTGTAAAGTGATGAGGCTTTCTTTGAGCTGGTAAATGTATCACTAAAGAATGGTATTGTTTAATTGTGGTGGAAAATTGTTTATGTTAGAAATTTAAAAAAAACAAGCAAGGAAAACATTAGGTCAAATGACAAACCAGGTTCTCCCTCCATCTCAGGCAAAATGGAAAACAGCACTATGGTTAACCTAGACATAAACATTGCAGGGCAGAGAAAGGTTAAAGCTGCTTTATAGGTAGCGTAAGACAGCATGTTTAGAATGAAAACGAATATTCTAAGAAGAAAATTATATGTCTCAGCTCTACACAAGGAAAAACATTGCCCTTTTTTTTTTTTTTATTTTCCCTACACCTTTCTATGATTTCGCTGAGTGCTTCGTTGATCCCTTGCCTTGGGTGACTGGGGTACCAGGACTGCTGCATGCAGCACAGCAATGCATCATTGTAAAGCTAATTGGGAAGAAACTAGTCTGTGAGGTTTTGAAAGTTTCCCAAGTATAGATATCAATGGCATTCTATTGTTTTCACACTAAATTAATTTTTCAGATATTTGCAGTCCATCCATTTCTTCCTTGCATAGGCCTGTTTGGTCTGTGTAGCTATAAAACAGGAACGGAAATGTTTATGTATAGACAAATATCTGAGTAATTTATGTTTTAAGGAAAGGCAGCTACTCCAGAGATTAAAAAAAAAAAAAAAAAAAAAAAAAAGAAAAAACAAAGT
>WKFP01013785.1:12679-25344 GCA_011057875.1 Pterocles orientalis
GAAACCTCAAAGGGGACCAACCCTGACCCTGCTCCTGCCTTTGGGAGGGGAAGAAGCGTGGTGGGAGCCTGTGATGGCTTTATCCATGGTGGGAGTCCGCGACGGCTTTGTCCACAGAGCAGAAGCCTGCGAGAAGCAGAGGGGATGTGGTCTGGGTGTAGCTTGTGAAGCAAATATTCCTCCTCAGGAGCAGAGAGGCTAAATGCAAATGTATTATACAATAAGTTTGGTTTTCATCTCTGTCTGCTGCAGATAGTGTTTGCGCATCCTCAACCTGGAAACAGCCACAGCTGGGTGTCCCTGCTTGTGTTGGCTCTGTGTAAAACCCATTTAGTTAAACGTCCTTTCTTTAAATACAGCGAAATGTGCATCTCTGCACACCTCCACGCACCCCTATATGTGCATATATCTGCATCCCATATGCATCCCATCCATCCTGCCCAGCCGGAGCACACTTCCCTGTTGGTGCTGAGCCTGGCAGCATGCGCCCATCGCTGCACGCACCAGGGACTATGTGCTCCCCAAGTTTCTGCTCAGCTGAAGCGATTTATTTCAGCTGCTGTGGGAGAAGAAGGGAGTTACTGTGTGCGTGGGTTTTAAGCCCTGCCCCTGATGTGTAATTTCTTGGGAGCTGTTGGGATGCTTTCTGCTTCCCTGCTGCTCCCTCCGCTGCTGGTGAGAGCCTGCAGCCCACGAGGGGACACGGCTGGACCACATGCATGGTGGGGGCTGAAGGTCAGCCACATTTTTGGTGGAATGAGGAAGATTTTGAGTTCTGTTCTCAAAAATGTGGCCTGCAGGAGGTGAAGCTGGTGGTATCCAGCCCAGGCAGGAGCAGCTCTCCCACACCAGGCACATCACTGCTGGGTACCTGCAGCATGGGGCAGCCTGGAGGTGGGAACCGGAGGAATCCCCTTCCCTCATGTCATAAACCTGTAGGCAAGCCTATAAGATGTACTGTGCCTCTGCAGCATGGCTCCGCTGCACTTGGTGGGTTCTTGCTCTCCTTTCTGCTCTCTCTGGTAGGTCAGAGATTTCTCCCTAGGGCAGAAATTCAACCAGGAGACCTTTGTCTTTTGGACCCTGGCGTGATTCATGAAGTCTCACTGAGCTTGGTAGGACGGGTCATAAATCATGGCATGATGAGCGTTAACTGCTCCCAGTCCCAGGCTGGGCAGGATGGTGACTGAGGTCCCCAGACCCACAGTGACCACTGAGATGGGAATTGTGCCTCCTGCTATTTATGGCAAAACCTCCCCAGGCCTGTGGGGCTCAGGCCTTCAGGGCAGGTAAAATACTGAGGATCTGAACCTCACCAGGGCAGCCACGCTGTGGAAACGCCCCACAGAGGTGTCTGGGATGCAGTGTTCCTTCTCCAGCTAAATCTTGTGTGTTTCTCACTTTCAGGGAGAGATCTGTGTATAAACAAAAAGCGCCCAAGTGCTTCATTCAGGCTGCTTCTGCCTTCCTGAGCCTGGTGCTGGATCAAAAATATCTCAAAGGGGTCACCACAGGTACAGGGCTGGGCTCAGCATCGCCCAGGCAGAGCACAGACCACAGCACGTGCGTTGGGAGGCTGTGTGATGGACAGATCGCTGCACCAAGATGTTATTACAACTCCCGCGAAATGGTCTGTGCATTGCCCTCGCCACCGCCATTGCCACTGCCATTGCCATCACCACTGCCAGGCCAGGTCTGGGGAGGTCTGTCCTGTGTCCCCTGCTCACTGCACTGTGGCACGGGGTGACTCCCAGTGAGGACAGGTGGATGCAGCACAGAAAGGCACCCAGCACCACGCCTGGACCAGCCCAGAGCTCCAGTGTGCCCTGGGCTGCAGCATCGTGGGGGACAGGGAGAGACACCCCACTCCCGGGGGTTTTGATACGTTGTGACAGATTTCTGCTTATTCTGTAATTCAAGGGTTGAGAGCAGGGAGCTCTGTCCCCACCGCAGCCCTTGGATCCAGTCTGAGATCCCAGAACAGTGACAGGGAAGAACTGAGAGCACAACACGAGATTTGTGTCGCTGGAAACACTCCGAGGCCCAACTGGGTCTGCAGAGCTCCTCTTCCTGACTCTGCCCTGCTTTCCTTCACCTCCCCCAGTCACCCCACTGAGGAGGCGTAAAGCTCTCTGGTGAATCAGATGGGGTGGGCAGTGAAGCCCCTCTGGAGCATCCCCACGGGCGGCCACACTTCCCCGGCCCCCGCTTTCTGCTGTTTTCACCCTCGTCCCTCTCTGCAGGGCCCGTGGGTGGCCCAGGGAGGGCAGGGGGCTGGGGAGGGACCCTGGCAGGGAGCCCAGTGGGTGAAACCCAGTGGGGGTTTCAAAGGTCGCATTTTCCCCCCCTCTCTGTCCCCTTCCTTATTGCAGGGGCGGCGGCCGGGGCCGTCTGGTGCACGGGGCAGAGGAGGGTGGGGAGGAAGAGGAGGGGAGGGAGGAAGGTGAGGGGAGGAAAGGAGGGGAGGAGGCAGCCGGGGGGAGACCCGCAGCCGCCTCCCGCCTCCCTCCCCGGGCTGCAGCCAGGGCTCGGGAGACTCCGGGGACCTAAAAACGTTTTGTGTTTTTTTTTTAAGTCTTAAATTCAGCCGATATCCAAATCCAGGTATTTCCTGGAATTTCCAGCGCTGGATTCACAGCGTCCCTGCGGCACGATCCTGACTGTTAGGAGGAGCCCGCTGATGCGGAATTGATGTGGTTTGGGGGATAAACGCGTTGCTGTGAATCCATTAGACACCCAAACGTTAGGATGGTGGAAAAAATACCGCCAAGTATCAGTCGGTGGGCGAGGGAATTGTTCGTTTACAACAAGTGCCAGACTACACTGATCCCACGCGTGAATACAATAGAGGGATTGTGGGTTTCCGAGAAGGACGGGGTCGGATCCTGCTTTGCAGAAACATCATTCCATCTTTTTCCAAAGGGCAAAACACAAGGAGAGCACCTTACCCGAGTCAGGTGTTTGCAATCACTTTTCCTCCCCTCGTTTCCAGCCTGGGAGGGGGGATCGGGGCTCCTCTCCCCAACCCCGCCGGTTTTGGGGGTGAGTGGGGATTTCTGGGATTTCAGTTTGCACTCAGAGGCAGCTCAGAACCCCGCAGGTTTCAGCACACACCGGGGGGAGCTGGACCAGGAGCTCGGGTTGGGATGGCAGGAGAAGAAATTCCTCTCGATGCAGAAATAACTGCTTTAGGATGGAGGAAATCCCGTCTGAAAAGTTTACCGCAGTGGCCGTTCAAGAAGGAGGTAGCTGTCCCTGCCTAGACATCTTCGCTGGATAAATCCAGCCCCTGAATCAGAGCCGGTCGAGGCACAGGGATTTTCCTGCCTCCGAGCAGGGAAAAGGTTTTAATATCCACTGAAAATCTTCCAATATTCCCAGCTCTTACCGTCCTCCTGATAAATAAGGACCGTGGCAGAGCTGCAAGGACCTTGCAGGGCTCCGACCTCCTGTCAACGTGAGCATCAATGCCCCGAGCCTTTTTCACTCGTTTTTCCTAAAAAGCCAGAAAATTCCTCGTGTTTTCCCTTCGCCGCTGCCGTGCAGAACAGCACCTCAGGCGACTTGTGTTGCAAACCATCGGGAGCTCTTACCATGGCCAGATCTCCACAGATTTTTTCTTTTTTTTTTTTTTTTTTTTTGACCCGGTACCGGATCGACTCATACCAGCCCACAGACCCCCGACCAGCACTTGCTGGTTTTCCCAGTACGCAGCAAAACACGGAGCTTCCCCCGGGGGAAACCCCCTGCCTTCCACTCCGGCCCATGGAGATATAATAATTAAGACCCTCCAATTACAATCAAGACCCAATATTCCTTTGAGAGCTTCCCTGGGAGGTTTAAAGTAAATGAAGCGCATTTATCAATATATTATCTAAATAAGTATACGAATAAATATTAACATCAATCATTAAATTAGTATCGTTAATATTGGTAATCACTATATTGAGAAATATTAATGCATTATATTATTATTAATTATTAATATTTTAATATATAAGATAATAAATAATATTAATAATAAACAAAATACCATCCCGATGAGCTTTTTATTTAATACCTGTACCCACACAGGAGTATATACAAAGGAACGTGCGGAGAGATGCTGTCAGGGCAGCGCAGCATTGCGGGGTCTGGAAGCACCCTGTTACTCCGGTCACAAATACACATTTTCTCTCTTGCAGGTAACGACGGGGTAGGAAAAGTTTTTCTCTTTTTTTTCCCTTTATTATCGTTTGTCAAAATGCAAAAAAACTCCCCAACCCAACAAAAAAAACAAGAACAAAACTCTAAGAACAAAACACTGAGATAACACTGCAAAGCAGGCAAACAATTAGAAAATTGGTTAAGATTTTTCTTCAAATTTTTTGGTTTTTTTTTTTCCACCTAGTCCCTGCGGTTCCCGAATTACCCCAGTTCCCTCCGAACGGGAGGTTTCCCCGTCCTCCCTCTGTAATATCCCAGCGTTACCTGGTTTTTTAGCTGTCTTGGGAAAACGGGTGGTTTTTCCTCTCCCGTTTTGGTGCCTTTGAGGCTCCCCCGGGCGCCTGGTAACCCCCGCTGGGCTTTGGGGGGGTGCCCGAGCCCCCCCTAAGCCCCCCCCCCCCCCGGGGAAGGTGTGCTGGGAGGCGGGGAAGGTGCCGGCAGCGGGGACGGAGCCGCCGGTGTCCGCCGGTGACCGGCTCCTCTCCTCCCTCGTGGGCTGACAAAGGGATCGAGCTCCCATCCGCGAAGGTAACTGCTTTGTTTTACTTTAATTATCCGGATTATTAAAAATGAACCCAAAATGAAGGTGGCCAGTGCAGCCATGAATTTGTTTAAGGAGAGGCTGGTTTGTGAACGACTCAGCTGCGATCACCTCCATGGCTGAGTTGTGGTTTATTTCAGTTTCATTTTCTTCTCTTTTGCTTCTTCCTCTTCTTTATCCGGTGGGGGTCCTTGAGATGCTGGGCGTGAACAGACCTGTGGGTCTGGTTGGAAAAACTGGAAATTTTCCCTGTTGAATCATTCATGTCCTCGTGAACTGTTACTGGAAATGGAACAATAGATCTTTCAGCAATCTTTTCCAACCCGATTTATACCTTTTCACATCTTAATTTCCAGGCTACCTATGGCTTATTGTTCTCCAGAAAGGAGAATAGATTTTATTTCTTCATTATCAAATGATCAGGATGTAAATAATTAAACAAATTACAGCACAATCATAAATTAAAAAATAAAACACATGCATGGTGTTATGAAAGTTATATTCAAACTAGGAGTTTTTTCTACTATTTCTTTCTGTCCGCACCTAAATTATTTTCCCTTGTTCCCACTGACTGGCACAATCTCTTACTCAGAGGCAGTTCTGTGCCCTCATGCCAGGTTGTTTATGCAGCTTGGAGTTGTCTACAGATCATGATTTCCACTCCAAAGTTCCCCATTTTCAGAATTCTGATTTTTTTTTTTTTCCCCAGCTTGAATGGTAGTCTTAAAAGTCTAGCTATTGAAACAGCCGGGGCCAACATTGCCAAAGGAGCTGTGGGTTTGGAATACCCAGCTCCCGGCACATCGCTGTACACCTGAGCTGCTCCCCACCTCCCTGCAGCGATATCTCACAGCCTCCCTGGGGAACCTGGCTGGAGCACTTTGGTGGTCTCAGACTACATTCCTCCTTCACATTTTAGTCCAATTCTCACTGTTGATCAAGGCAGTTGGGGAATAACTCTTATTTCCAAAGCGTAAAATAGGGGAAAAAAGATTCACAACGCCAGAGTTATTCCCTGACACACTAGAAAGCCTTTCAGAAAATATCTTCAGTCCTTCCCTTTGACAACCACGCTTCCAACATCCTCCAGACCAGTTTCTTTATAGCAGAAGAGATAAACTGTTTGCACATACTTGCACACCCACACAGCAGGAGACCGTACCTGGCTAGTCATTCTCCTCCCACTGCCAAGATCATCTAGACTTTTTAATACCTGTGCCCACACCATTTTCTATCCACCAGAAGGAGAGGCAGATCTGGGTTCTCCCTCCTTGCGCAGTGTCTACACCACATCAGAGCGCTTCCAGAACACCCGTCTGGCAGATGGTTCCCAATTAACGTCGCCTTTCCACTGTCATTATGTACAACTTCTCCTGCTGACTAGTCACGTACCGCAAGACACCAGGCAGTGCCGGATCATTTTATGAATGCTAGGGCCAATAAATGCCACTTGCTGGTCCTTGGCGGTTATGAGCGATGTTACCACCCGTGTGACTTCATGTCATCATGTCTTTCTGCGCCCAGACAGGGGTGTGTGATATCACCACCAGTGGCTTCATATTTTCCACTCGGTACTGAACACGTGGCAGAAACACTCTCAGTTGTTGCTTAAGAGACTTAAGAAGTAAATATTGTTTCCTCATGTTTATCGCAATTGTCTCTTCTCTTGAGCTCCTCCTTTTTTACTCCTTGCAGGGAAGACATTTTCCTCAGACTATAAGGGCTGGCATCCTTTCTAAAGTCAAAAGGGTTTTATCTCAGGTATTTTAAAAAATCTGTATTTGTTCCCCCTGATCCCCACACTTTTTGTGTACAATAACCCAGGGATTTCAGACACAGTTCCTCTTCCACCTATGCCATGGGGAAGGAAATCTAGAATATTTTCAGTCAGAGCACTCCGCAAGCTACCTCCCTGCCTGTCTGTGCTAGAATATAAATCTTCAGATATATGTTGTAATGAAAGAAGCCGCCCCATATGCACTGGAACTAATTAAAACCTAATCAGATGTTCCCAGCAGAGGGGACGTGCCTTGAGAGCAGCACAGCTCCTCCACACACACAAGCAGAGACTTGCACCTTCCTACGCAGGCGGGCAGCTGGAATTACAGGCCCCTGAAAGACGCTGAGCAAATGTTTTGACTCCTGACGGGTGTTAAGCCTCTGTTATTCTGGTTTTGCTCCTATCGTGACTCGTACTAAAGCTGGGGTGGGTGTGGGGGTATGTCTTCTGCTGTACACCCACGTTTCCGTTTGTTACGTGGGTTTATATCCTGAGAGCCCTGCCCGAATCCTGCAGCAGGTTATCCACGTTGCTTTTGCCGGACTGCAACCGTTCCGGTGGGACTGTGTTAAAGCTGGATGAACTGACGGTCATTCGTGGGATGGAGGAGACCGACTGTCAGCAGCTTGGTCTTGGCAGACCAGCTAAGAAGGGGCTCTCTGAACTCAACCCAAAAGGACCAAAATGCCCCCGATGAACCTTTTCTTTTGGGGAAGCAGGAGAAATGGAAGCTGAGGCTTGTTGTGCCATTAGCTCTGGAAATGAAGCTATCAGAGGGTGAATATTATCTACAGCAGCTGAAAAGCGATATGAATGGAAACCGACACAATTTTCACATGCAGATAAATCCTTTAATCTCGTTTTGCATAATTGTATTGTTGCAAAGGGAATATGCACTATTGAAACTGAGGATATCCTCTAGCCGAGATCATTTCTCAGAGCCTTGAGTTGACAGAATTGCTGTGTATAATAATTATAGCTCATGATCATCTTCCTTTGCCCAGCTGTTATTGATACAACTCATCAGCCAGACGTTGTTCTAAAAACACGCCACTAATAAATGCCACTGAAACCTGCGTGCATACAAAATATGAAGGAGGGAAAAAATAATAAACCTGCTCCAGTGAATGATCAGAACAAAGCAATAGTCACACATAGTGAGACCTGAAAGCCTCCGAGGCAGAGACATTTACTGGAATTGCTTCCAAAATACACAATTCAAAGTGGGCAGAACAAAGGAGGTTTGGTTTATCTCAGCAAGGAGCCAATTTCTACCGGAGAAATCAAGGAGGGGGTATTGGATATTTGTGCCCAGTGGCATATCTGAGCTATATGAGCTGTTCAGCTCAAGCAGCACCGATGGAGAGTGGAGAATGACTCTGTGCTTTATAAGCCCCCAGACTATTCTTGTGAGGACCTTCCCCATAGAAATACCCTTTTCCTGCTTTTCCTGTATCTCCTCTTTGCTAGCTCCCATTTCACAGGACTTAAAATAAAAAAAAAAGGCATCAGCTTCCTTCTGCCAGTTTGATTTTTAAGTGGGAAGCGCTGATAAATCAGCAACGTCCTGCTTCCCCCCCAGGATGAGGAGCAGGGAAGAGGCAGATGTACAAGCGCAGATATTGTAAAACATTTCTTCCTGGCCAAATGGAGTGAAGACGATTGAACCTGCAGCTGCCCTTAGCTGAAGGGCAGTGTCAAAACTTCATTTTCTTTTTGATTAACCCTCAGATTAAGTAATTTAAAGCGAAGGAAAGTGTTTCTGCTGAGTGACACTAATTTCAGTCTGATTCATTTTACAGTGTTGTAAAAACAATTACGTGCCTGGCACCCTCCAGAACACTGAACACTGTTCAATAACCATCAGATCTGCTGAGATGAAACTGATACAGCTTGTTAGAGCATAAACTTATTGAAAATGTGCTCTGCAGCCAGACCAAGTGGACAGTGGCTTTCTTTTATTTTTTCTTTTTTTTGGTAATATGAGCTTGGCTGGTTTTCCTCAACTTAAAAAAAAAAAAAAGTTGCAGTTGCTATGGTCTCTTTTGATCAGATTTTTGAAGGAGCCTAACTCTCATTTGGGCACTTAATTGGATTAATCTCTGAAGTATTAACAATCTATGGGATTATGTGTTAGGGGCTTTCAAAGGACTAAACTTTTGCACCAGCTTGGAACAGATTTTGAAGTATTTAGCAGTTATGCAGAAGCCAGAAATGGCCAGCTCCCATTTAAGCTGTTAAATAAAAGGTGCATTCCCAGTGCACTTGCTCCCCAAAAATCCAGTTCTTCTGAAACTAGCTGCTTTGATTTGCTGTTTCCTGACTACATTTCCAAATCTGGCCATTTGGTGGCCAGATGATCACCTTTGGTGACACAGGTGATAACCTCTGCCAACTAGCAACAAGCGTGCCTCAGTTTCCCTATCTACAATACTGTTGTCAACTGTATTTTCCTAACCCGTTAGTGATGCTTTGTACAGACAGTGTTTCTAACACGGCATGCTTCATTTCTTCACGTTTTGTTTCAGAACTGAAGGATAAAAGAAAGAGGCACTAACTGCCTTGATTGCTGCCCCTCAACCTTCAGTTATTGTGCTGAACGAGTCCTTTTCCCTTCTTCTTTATACTCAAATAATCTTCCAGTACTTAGGTCTTTGAAAAAAAAAAATGAAAATTTCTCCCTCCACCTGTGGGCAGATCTTTCAACTCAGAAATCTCTCTGCCTTCCACTGTGTGGGTACCCACACTGCAGTGAATCACTGCGCTGAGAATCTAGCTGCTAGAAAAAGAGTGAGGGGGCAGTTCATTATCACTTTCCAGGCTCACACAGTCGTTCCCGCAGTGACCTGATTAGCTGCATGTCAAATATGTGGTCGTTTCCAGGGATTTACATTGTACTGTATTTTTACATAGGAACTGTCTAGGAGTGGGTAGCGTAATTTCTACCAAAACTTCTATTAAAATAGATGAAAAGATTAATATTTTATTGATGCCCTGCATTGGTATGATCTTCCTTAACACAGACACATCTGTCTCACAAGGCTAAATAGCTTGTATCAGGAGTTGCTTCAAAATCAGATTGATGGTATGGACTAAATTCATTCTTGGTACAACACTGCTGAGGTCAGGGAAACGCAGAGCATCAGCTCAGTCTACGTTACAGAACTGGCTACTGTTAAAAAATGAGCTAAAAAGAAGTGAGGATGAGAGGCTGGTTACCTTTTAATTTTGTTTTATGCTGCTGTTCTGCTGGAACAGAGGTTTTCATCGCTTGCTTAGTCAGCTGCTCGTTCCCCACCTTCCCCCAGTGACTGGCCACTTTGAACTAAAACATGAACAATGAACACAAAACAATTTAACAGCCCCCACAGCTACCTCTGCAGCAGTTCTGGAAAGCGTTTGTGTTAAAAATCACAACAAAACAACAGCATTTTTCTAACATACTTCTACAAGTGAAGTTCAAAGTATGAGTGCTGAATGAGGAACTGGCACAATTAGCAGCAGTAGGCTCCGGACAGAAGGATGAAGACCAGGCAGAATGAGGCACTGGATTATATTTGTTCTGTTGCTGGCAGAGGGAATATGAAACAACAGCCTCCATCCTTCTTTTATCAAGGCAGATGTGAGTGCTTTGGACGGGGGCAGTGCCTCCTTATCCACAGTTTTGTCACTATGTAGTAAATAAATGTACATTTTCTGAAATTGAGCTTGAAAAAGAAGTTGCCTTATCCAATGAAGCAATTTGTCAGATACACGAGGTCTTTTTGCCTCTAATCAGATGAAAACTAGGCCAAGGAAGGGCATATCTGTGAGTAGCTGAGTGCTCTCTTAACAGGGTTAAGTGCAAAATGAATGACTCTCAATGGAGCAATATAAACAACCAGCCCTGCCAAAGCCCCAGACTTAAGAGATCACAGTTGGTGTTCCTCATTTTGGCCTCTTCCATCCTTTCCTCTTCATGAGCCTGAGAAGCAAGACTGCTATATCCCATTAATGTATTTATTTTTATGATTTTTACAGTCTCATGAAAAGTCATAAATGTACACGTTTGTTTTAAACAGATCTCACCTTGTGAAGAGAACATTGTCAAGATGTGGTGCAAGCACTAAGCTGTTCAGCTGAAGTTCAGTACAGAGAACTTTTTTTCCTCACTAACTATATCCCACTAAGCAGATCAGACACCACACTGGCATTCCTAGCAAAGGATTTTTCACTGAGCAAAACAAGAGCTGGCAGCAATCATACACCATCATAGCAAGCATATATACATCAAGTTCCAGTACAACAGTTTCATGTCAGGACATCCAACAACTCCTGACATTTATTTTTTAAAAGCAAATTTCACTGGTCATCTGTTGATGGATGTTGTGTGCTAGGAAAGCTGTAAAAACGGAAGCAATTCCCCAAGAATATATTTGAAAAAAGAAACAACAGAACGGTTCTGGCAGCTCCTAATGAACAACAATGTCTGCAGAAGAGAGGATCTCTCTGGAGGGGAGACAAAAATGTTGGGATCAGAGGTTTGCTCAAGCCCCATAACGAAGGAAATACAATAATTAGTATATTAATGGTCTGTCCACACTACAGGCTGAAACTGTAAACTACCTAGCTCAGACTCTGTAAGCAATTTATCTCTGGCAAGGCAAAACTGCATGGGCATTGTCAGTCCTCAGCAAAGTAAATTAAAGACAGCTCAGATATCGCTTCACAAGGGGGTTCCCAGTTCAGTTTGCTCCTCCGTGCTATAAACCTGCATGCAGAGAAGTGTTCCATTATCTTGGTGGGACTTATAATTTTAAGCAACCTATGTACCTCTGCTCATGAAAGCATCACAGTTTGGGGACCAGCTACTCCCCACTGCCACTATAGGACTGCAGAACAGACACGTGCTTTGGAAGCAGACTGAAATCATACAGTGAAAGAAAGCATAACCGTCCCCACCAGCTTGTGACACTCTTCCCATAGATTGTCAGACCTGTGCTTGGGGTTACTCAACAACTTGCAAAACAGATCCTGAAAATCCTCCACCTGGCAGTAGATTTGTCCTGTACTGTCTCCAGTAATGACATGATAGTCAAAGCAAAGGCAGCAGAAGCCACCGCCCTCCTTGTCAAGGTTTTCCCTTCTAAATATAACTTCTGTCAAGTCAATACATCATTTCCAAGACAGTTATCAGATGCTGAATATTGCCGATTAATCATCTAGCACACGAAACAAATTGGTTCCCCTCTTGGCAGCGTTCAATCCTTCATTCCTAAATCACTTTAAATGAAAACAAGGAATCTTTTGCTCTTTTGTTGCTTTGCCTTAACATCTATAAATAGTATACTGAGGATACAATGCTGAGTCAGAGGAAGAAAAATCACCCGCTGAGTAGCTCCCATCTCTCCTCACTGCAGTGCAGACTCAAACCTAGGAAAGGTTCACTGAAATGGGCCATTTTTCACTGAACACAGGTCACTCCTGGCTGGCTAGCACCCACTGTTTGCAGAATACTTCTGGAAGGTGATAGCTTATGGCCAGATAGGTATTACCACCTGGGTTCTCTTCTTCCTCTTCTTTTGTCCTCAAGTTTATTTGTAGCTTCCACTGTTGGTGACTCAGGATACACACTGCTATTCTTTGCGGCAAATAGCTAGTGTGCTGCTGCCGCAAGCCATTCAGTATTTTCATGGGGAAATCAAGGTTTTAGAGAATTGGAAACAGAAAACATGCTGTGAATATAGTCCTCCAAGTGGGTTTTTTTTTGTTGTTGTTTGTTTGCTTATCTGACTCTCTGATGTGCTGCAGGGTGATAACCACATACTGCATGATCTCGTGGGGCTGGACTGGAGCTGCAGCCATCCAGCGGCTCCAAATCTCACTCGACACGGATAACTCTGAAATACTTCTGTGTGCAAAGAACCAGAGTGAAGCTGGCCCTGAAGCTGAGGATTTCTGCAGGCAGGCAAAGCTCCCTGTATGTGTCCCGGAGCTCTGTCACAGTTTTCCCACCGATTTAGCGTAGTCTGTCCCCCTCTGCCGGCCACCCACCAGCCAGCTGGCTCCAGGCACCCTGCAGGAGACCTGCAAAGAGCCAAAACAATCCCAAACTAGTGGCAAGGAAAAAAAAAAAAAAAAAAAAAAAAAACAAAAAAA
>WKFP01013785.1:27395-46390 GCA_011057875.1 Pterocles orientalis
TGTGACACTCTTCCCATAGATTGTCAGACCTGTGCTTGGGGTTACTCAACAACTTGCAAAACAGATCCTGAAAATCCTCCACCTGGCAGTAGATTTGTCCTGTACTGTCTCCAGTAATGACATGATGGTCAAAGCAAAGGCAGCAGAAGCTGCCAGCATCCTTGTCAAGGTTTTCCCTTCTAAATATAACTTCTGTCAAGTCAATACATCATTTCCAAGACAGTTATCACATGCTGAATATTGCTGATTAATCATCTAGCACACGAAACAAATTGGTTCCCCTCTTAGCAGCGTTCAATCCTTCATTCCTAAATCACTTTTAAATGAAAACAAGGAATCTTTTGCTCTTTTGTTGCTTTGCCTTAACATCTATAAATAGTATATTGAGGATACAATGCTGAGTCAGAGGAAGAAAAATCACCCGCTGAGTAGCTCCCATCTCTCCTCACTGCAGTGCAGAGTCAAACCCAGGAAAGGTTCACTGAAATGGGCCATTTTTCACTGAACACAGGTCACTCCTGGCTGGCTAGCACCCACTGTTTGCAGAATACTTCTGGAAGGTGATAGCTTATGGCCAGATAGGTATTACCACCTGGGTTCTCTTCCTCCTCTTCTTTTGTCCTCAAGTTTATTTGTAGCTTCCACTGTTGGTGACACTCTGCTGTCTTTCGTGTCAAATAGCTAGTGTGCTGCTGCCACAAACCATTCAGTATTTTCAAGGGGAGATCAAGGTTTTAGAGAACTGGAAGCAGAAAACATGCTGTGAATATAGTCCTCCAAGTGTTTTGGCTTTTTTTTTTGTTTGTTTGCTAATCTGACTCTCTGATCTGCTGCAGGGCGATAACCACATACTGCAGGATCTCGTGGGGCTGGGCTGGACTGGAGCTGCAGCCATCCAGCGGCTCCAAATCTCACTCGACACGGATAACTCTGAAATACTTCTGTGTGCAAAGAACCAGAGTGAAGCTGGCCCCGAAGGTGAGGATTCCTGCAGGCAGGCAAAGCTCCCTGTACGTGTCCCGGAGCTCTGTCACAGTTTTCCCACCGATTCAGCGTAGTCTGTCCCCCTCTGCCGGCCACCCACCAGCCAGCTGGCTCCAGGCACCCTGCAGGAGACCTGCAAAGAGCCAAAACAATCCCAAACTAGTGGCAAGAAAAACCAACCAACCAAACAAAAAGACCAGTTAGTACATGATCATGTTTGCAGGATCAAGAAGAGACTTTTATCAGGGTTCCTACCTCAGGCAACTAGGGCTTGGATTTGTGATTCAACATAACATCAAACCGTGTAGTTTGAAATCTCCTAGAAAAGGTGAAATATTGGAAACTTTGATAACAAACACAAAGATAACTGAACTGGTGTATTCCTACCCTAACACTGAAATAGCTCAATCTGTGTACAGCTTCGCTATATCATTATAACTGTGTTAATGTCTGGAAGCTTCTATTGCTAAAACTGAGTTAGAGCAATCCCATTTCCTAGGACAGGAAGGGATTTAGGAAACAAAATGGAAAGAAGAAACTTACACTTCTGGGTCACCTTATAAGAGTTACACCTTGTACAGTCACAGCACTGCAGCTGATTTATGTACAAAAAAAGAACACGGAATATTGCAAGAGAAATGCTTTCAATAGGAAAAATACTAGGTCTAGGTAAACTAATATAAAACTGCCTGTCACAGCTGACAAAGACAACAAAGACAGTGAAGATGTAGAATTGTTGTAGCATGATGATCTAAGAGTACAAGCAAAGTTTGGAGAGTGGTAACATCTTATTAGACAAATCAGTGTACTGAGGAAAAGCAGGCAAGCATTTAATCTCAAGACAAAAACTGAAACAAATCCAATGTATGCTGTCAAGCTGGAGTACAAACTTGCCTCTGTGGAGTTTTCTTCCCAGTTTTGGTGTCCAATTTTGTTACTCATCTTTTCTTCACTTGGTTTCATCAACAGCAAAATATACAGTGCACTGGGGAAGCACAAAGAGTGCTCTGAAGTCTTAAGTCAAGCATACAAAGATGTACAAGGAAAGGTAAACACCACCCCCTCTGGGAATAGCTAAGAAACGTTCTCTCCTTTTTACCTCTTACCACCAGAGTCTTTTTCTCTGGCAGAATTAACTCTGTTCTTGTTAATGGAATAATTTGTCAGATGCATGCATACATTATGCTGTAAATGAATGAACAAGATGCAGGGTTAGAAAGGTATTAGCCTCCTCCCTTCTTCTCTACATGATCCTGGTCACACTGCATAATGTACAGAGCTTCTTAATTAAGCACAGAAGATTTAATGGCACTAAATATGATCAGCCCTATACTGATCCCATTACTCTAAAGAACCCAATAAATGAGGCTCAACAGTTTCAATTTCACTTCACTGCAATCTCATCAGCATTCCAATTCCATCACTTCTGAGAAATCAGCAGTTTCAATGGAAGATAACCCTCTTTCTCAGTCAGGTCCCATTCTACAACCACTTATTAGTAGAGCTAATTCTGTCTTGGAATGATCCAGAACTGCATGCAAGAACCTTTTCCAGCCAGCAGCTAAGCCATGACTTCTTTTTATAAAGAAATAAAACAAAGTTATCTTAACATTTAGGATCTTTTTTCCTTCCAAGATTTCTTTTTCTTATAACTGCCTTTTTTTTTTTTCACAGTAATGCCTCATGAAAAATTGTACCAGAATATTACAGGAAGTTAATTAGGTATGTATTTACTGAAGTACTAACTGTGCCAAAACTTGCATGCAGCACTGATCTGGATAATATAACACATGCTGTATTCTACTCCAGAATCTGCTCAAATATTTCATGGATAATTTTATTTATGGCACTCAGACGCTACAAAGATGAATTACTAGCATTTATTAAGTGCTTAGAGATTCTCAAGAGAAAGATGCTTTGGACAGTCGAACCATTATGATTTCTCTATCTCTGGTTGCTGTGTATTGAACTGTCATTAACTTCTGCTAATAGGCTTGTTTACTTACCAGGCTATTATGCAAAAGGTCAGAGAATGCTGAAGTAGCAAAATGTGTAAGGCCCTTGTTATAGACAAGTATCCTCGGAGGGTCACAGGAGGTCACCACCACATAAATCCTCAGATCAAACTTATATCTACCAAGAATAAAAGCCTGAGAAGGAGAATATGGAGCCCATTTGCTTCTAAACTTGCTTGAAACACATGAATAACCCCAGTAACTCATTAATTGCTGTAGTGAAGGTGACAGTCCTAGCTCGCATCCCTGCTAAAATCCTTTCTGTCCAGCCTGGTGCTGAGCTGGGAAAGATCCCGTACATGTCTCTTACTGGGGTGTATGTACCTAACACTGATCAAACTAGAGCTTGGGTCTGCCCTACAGCAAGCATTCACAGGTTTTCTGTTTAATTTCAAGCTGTAGCTGGTCTTCATACAGCTCAGCGAGTGTTTGAAGTTCACTTCAAGCATGAATGTTTGAAGGAATGAAACGTTAACAACAGAAAAGGAACCTGTGGGTCACTCCACCCTATTTCCTACTCACTTTTTCTCCAAGCCAGAGGCTCCATGTGTCCTCCCTTCTATCTCTTATTATTTTTTCCAGACGTTCACAGACTTTCTTTCTTTCCTTGGAACATTCCCTAAAAAATAACAATGAGGTCAATGCAAAGTCAAACAAATGTAGCCCCTAAAATAAAGTGTGTCCAAAGGTCAGTAATAAACCAAAGCAAATTAAGGTTTTTCTTCTCAAATTATTGGAAATCCAAACAACTAGAAGCGTACTAAGTTTTTATATTAGACTTCATTAGGAACATGACTTAAAAGCGTCAATCAAAACCACTTTGGTGAGACACTTGTTCGGAACAGGACGACAGGGCTTAATGAGACTCATGAAGAATGAGTATTTTTTAAATGCTCATTCACTGATGAGTAACAAAATGTTCCTTGTTCAATTCATCTATCCTGAATGTCCTGAATTCTTGTCAAGGTGATTCTGCCTCAAAATATTAGAAGTCATTTCCAAACAAGAGTTTACAGAATAACATGTAAAGTAGACATTTTTCTTTTGACAGTGATGAATTCTTTGGACCGTGATGAATCTGAAGAAAATGACCAGTGAATGCTATTTATGGCTGACTGACCACATCAAGGCAAGGCTGAACTGGATATTAAAACACCACCTCAGTGACAAGGCAGCAATCTTGAAACATGGAATGGAGGGATTACCCTTGAGATGTAGAGCTGGCAGATCATATCCTGTCCAGGTTTTCTGTCCTCAGATGTGGTAATGAAGATGCTTTCGCCCTGACAGCCAGAGTCCACTTTACAGATATAAGTCTTGTGTTTCCTTGATCGGCTCTTGGGCTACAAATTGTCCTAACTGTGAGGAGGGAATCAGAACAGAGACACACTACAAAAGTAATGAAATAATCACATTTAAGCTGCTTTCTAATGTAGGTTTTCTTGGCCTAGGTTTTCAAACTATTTTGCAAAAGTGTAGCTTGAACTGTAACAGCAAATAGGATTGTAACAATATTGTAAGGCTGAAGAACTAGAACTACTTTCCTTCAGTCTTCTGCACTTAAGGTTTTAAGTGACAATTGCTTATTTTTCCTGATTCCTTTTTCTGCACCGATTTCAGGCAGAGCGAAGTATCCGCTCTCTTCTATCCCAGCATATTAACCTTTGCCTAGTCTTCAAGAGAGGCTTCTAACATGCTGGAAGTTAGCCCCTTTTGACATGCAAGTAATAGAATTTAAATCTGACAGCTAAAAAATAATTGTGCCAAGAAAGTCAGGCATTAACAAGGGCTTATTCTGCAGAACACTGAGAAAGTTGAATTATTTCGGGAAGAGCTTTACTACCCTGCTCATGTTCCTAGCGAGCAAATATTTCCTACAGATCTCACTCCTTCCAGGGAAGAGGCTAATTTTCTGCGGAAAGAAGTCCAGGGGGAAAAAAAAAACCAAACATAAGCAAATATTTTTGTCTTTGCCTTTTTGATTGCAAAAACCACTGAAGAGACCATCACACACATATAGCCTTATGAACCCAAACTCATAAACACTCATTTTCATTAACCGATAGGTTGAGACAGTCTAACCCAGCACGCTGCCCACTCCTTGTTACCTCTTGCTCCCCAGAAGCCACACCCGCTAGCAGCTCCATGCACTGCATCACAGAGCAGCAGCAGCTTCAAGAGAATGAAGATCTGTAATTTCAAAATCTCTGTTTGGACTCAGAGGGTGATGTAGAATCGCTGTCATTAGACCTTGGCAATCAATCAAGGTGGATTACTTCTGCTCACTGTGGGTGTATTGTTTACAAACCGCCTGCTTTAGATCATAATCTGGGCAATTAGTCATAAATAACTACCAAACAAACTGACAATTTCTTGCTGTTTCATAAACTTCATCCTAGCTAGCAATAACTACTTGAACAAACAGTTCCATTGATATTTCTGACGAGTGGTGAAAAACAAAGATTCCTGGAATACAACTCTGAATAACGCTTTATTTGGATTGGGAACAGAGCCATTTATAGTGGTTCTTCATGTTCTTCTCTCAAGGCACAAATCCAGAAAATACTGGCAAGAGCTCACAGACATATTAAGTTTTGACTTCTTGCCTAACTTCAGTCATTACGAGAGATAAATGTATAATGATCACAAGCTAGTAATTCAGAAAGATTAAACATTAGGGATAGTACATACTCGCAAAGAGCAAGTGTTAGAACAACAGGGGACACTCTGGGGCCAATAAATAAAGACTCTGACTAATGACTGGTAGCACGGCTGAAGGCAACTGCATCAATGGGGAAATTCCAAGACCGGCTGCCAAACTTTGTGCAACACAAGATGCACAGACACTAAAGCTTTTGATTTCTAACAATTCAAGTGATGTGTTAAAATCATGCTATGAACCCTGCGTACGCAGAAGTAAATTTACTAGCCCTTTAGGAACCGACCAAACCACAATTATTTTGGCTTCCCCATTCCAGAGGCAGTAGAAACGCTCTCCCAACACTCCAGCCTTGTGCCAGGAGCTCAGTCAGACTCGACAACCCGACACACTCATCTACACCTACAGCGCACCTCTTGAGGCACCTTTTTTCCAAGGTTTCATCCCCGTACTTGTCACACAGACCTTGCAATTAATTCAGCACCAGCAGGAGACTCCCCAGGCAGGAGCTGACTGCCAGCAGCGCCCTGACACACTGCGCCCTTCCCCACCACCGCCCTCAGCGGGCCCGGCCGCGCCGCGGAGCCAAGGGAGCTCGCACCCCGCCGGACCGGGGCTCCCCGCCTCTCCCCGGGCTACACAGAGGCACCGGCAGGGCCGAGCCGGGCGGGCAGGGGCCTCCGCGGGGCGGGCGGACAGAGCGACACCCACCCCGCCCCAGGAAGCCGCTGAGATAAAACACCGGAGGAGCAGCGGGACCCCTGAGGGGAGCAGACCCCTACCCTTTCCCGCCTCCTGATTGGGCAAAACCTCCATCATAATCCCCGCCCCTTTATTAACATATTGACTCTCCATTGGGCCAAGCGGAGAGGAGGGACTGTGATTGGATAAAAAGGGGAGGGGGAGGTGTTGTCAAGGCAGCAAGAGGACGCGCTTGCGTCACGCGCGTGCGCCGGAGCTGCTCATGCGCATTCCAGCGCTCCCGGCCTCCTTTCCCGCCCCCAAAGCAACAGCTTACTAACGGCCGCTAAGGGTCCCGCCCCTTCCAGGGAGGCGTGGCTTTATTTGAAAGGTGGCAGCCAATCACAGCTGGGAGGAGCGGATTGATTTGAATATTCACGAGGGGAGCCGAGGCGGCGCAGGGGGTTCTGGGAGATGGTGATGAGTTGTTCCCTGAGGAGGGGCTAGGTGAGGGAGGGTGGGTTCCCCTGACAGGAATTGTGCCCTCCTCATGGCCGGGGGGGGTCCTGTGGTACAGAACCGATCCCCCCCCTCAGAACCCCGCTCCCCTTCTGCGGGCAGGCCTCGTGTGGAGGCTCTGCCTTTGGGCCGCTGTGGGTTGCGATGTTGGGGGGCCAGAAGGAGGGAGGTGAGGGGGTGTGAGGCCCAGAACCGCTGCAGGTGATGTGTCAAAGTTCCTGACAAGAACCAGATGTTGGTCCCTAAACAGCAGTGGGCATACAGGATCTTCCCATCAAGAATTAACTTGTGAGGCAACAGATCTTGTTGGTCCCTGTGCTACCGTAAGGCTGGGCTGATGGTGTTGCACGGATCCTAGAGCAACCTCATGTTAAATCTTTAGATTGGCATAAAAATAATCCTGAATAAATAATAATTCAACAAAATTCCCACCTTTGGGAAACTGAAATGAGACTCCGAAGTCTGTTGGTGCTGCTGACACAATGGGTAACACCATTTACATCCAGAATTCCCAACAGTTGTACCAATTCAGTTCCTGCTGCCATGGAAACAGGCTGAGATGGCTGAAAACGGAGCAGGTTGTTCTGAGCTAATTGTTCAACACACACAAAAAAGCTTGGATTTTTATTTTTTTTAGTGATACTGATTCCTTTAAACTGACCTGCTCCATTTCCATGGCAGCCAGCAGCAGATTTACTAGAATTCATTTTAAATTTTACCATCCTGATGTGTGTTGTAAGGTTAAGAGTCTTCCAACATTTTCTAGAGAATTAAAGATCCAGTGAGGTCCTTAGATTTATTTGAGCAATCTGTAGCATACTCAATACAATGCATGCAAGTGATATATAGGCATATATACAGCTCCAACACGAAAGCAGGGTATTTTTCTCTTCTGCTGCTTGTAAACACAAGGATTAGAGCCTTTGATGAGATTAAGGACATTTTAATTCAGGATCCTGCAGGGATGTATACAGTCTATCTTCTGTCTCTTGTTGCGCCGTATGTTTTAGGATGAAATGCAAGAATCTCATGTTTAGGGGTTGTCGTAGAAAAGTGCACTGAGAAATATGATTTAATGTCTCTTTCAAAGCTAATGTCTCTTTCAAAATATGTGCTAGGATTATAACTGAGTATTCTTGTAAGATTTCTTCCATTAAGAGCAGAGGGATGTTCTAGGAAGTAGCTTGCAGGAAAGTTTGTGTGCCCCCGTTTTGCCTGATTTGTTAAAAAAACCCACCAGTGAAAAGCAACAATAACATCTCAAGGCATGACTTCTAGGTGTAGTTCTGAAAGGACAGAATATTGGTCATTAAAATGATACTAACAGAGAAGGAAATTCCTGAAGGCATGAAAAACACTGAGCTGCCTGAAAAAAAAATTACTATTCTGTGTTTCATACAATGAAGAGCCCTTCTTGCAAACCTCTCCTACGTTTTGAATCAGATCTATCCTAACAATAGCCCTCTTTAAGGAAGGATTGTCAAGTCTAATTACTCCATTAAGGCAAGCGTGGGTTCATCTATACTGCTACAACCAAGTAATAACTCTTAGGAATTAAAAATCCATATGGCGCTCTCAGCTGTGCTACATAACATGTGCAGCAGCTGCTCTCAAAAATATTATAACTGTTATTTAAAAAGGAATTAACTGCACTGTATGGTTTATGAAACTGCAATTTATTATTAAATAGAAACAAATTTAGTGTAAAAATGTTCAGAATCTTCAGGCTGACCATCTTTTTGTCTTTTCAATTGTCACTATTTGTTTCAGGTTGCATTTAGATGCTGTAATCATGACCGAGGCCCCACAGGAATAGATGTTATAAAAGCACAGGCAATATTCTAGTCTCATCCTGTTACTGGGGAAGGGAAGCAGGCAGGGGACGAGACGTACAGATGTAAGTGCCTCAGGGCCCGAGTTATCAACTCGCTCTCAAAGCAGCTGCTCCCACTGGCGAATCTCTTATGGATCAGTAGAGGAGAAGTACAGCCTGATGAACCCCACCAGGTTTTTCAGGCTGGGAAAACCATTGGGAAGGGTTAAAAACTCCCTGGAGTCTGAAGGGCATCAATCCCTTTTGGCAGCCATCCATTTTTTCTCCATCCTGGCTCACTTCTTGTGCTGTTCAGCTTTTTTTTTTTTTCGAAATGAATGTTAAATCTGGCGAGGGAATGGAGGATTATGCCACAAATTTTCTGAGTGATTTTGGCCAAATTTCTTCATCTTTGCATAACTGTTTCCCTGTCTGTAACACAGGGATAATATTTAATTATGTTATATAGAATATAAGTCTCGTAAGGCTGATTTCTTTGGTGTTTGTCATGTGAGGTTATAATGTGAAAGGAGCTGTGTTTAAAGTAATTCGTTTAGGATCTGTGTCTCTGATGGCTTTGCTGTATTTTAAGCTCTCAGTGCCAGACGTAATTATATAAGACTGTAAGCCCTGGGCACTCCGAAGCTTTGTCACAATGTAATTTTTTATTTATATTACATGGTAAGCCAGGGTGCAAGCCTACATTTAAGTCTAACCCATCCTTGCATACAAATTTTAATGTGCTCCGGCACCTTGGAAGGCAGAAAGTCCAAACGATCTTGTGCAGTCTGCTTTGTGAGTGGGATGGGCATGAGCACGGCTGTGCCAATCGTAATATATTCCAGAATATCGTATAGCCAACGGAGAACAGACGAGTGAGCTCAAGTTCCTTCCTAGAAGGCTTTAGTGTTGGATGCAGCAGGGTGCCTTGATCTGAGCAGGCAGCTGAGCTACAGATATTTGGGAAACGACTGAGTGCTGGTCAAGGGACATACGTTGGCATAACCCAGTTTCTACCTAGAACTGGTGGACTCCAGAAACATCGCTATTTGGATCGGGATGCGGTGTCAATTCTTCCCTGAAGGTAGATCGGACTGGCTAGGAAGGTTAAAAAAAGATCTTGAAAAGGCAAGTCCTCTTTGACTGACAGCAAGAGACAGTCTATGCAGTGCCACTGCACTAGCTCAACCACTTAAAGTGTGATCAAAACCTAGCAAAACCCCTCTACTTGCCGAGATTTACTTCTTCACAGACCAACAGAGCAAAATGCAAAAAAACCCAAGCCTCCCTGGTTGTGTCCTTCCCCTCTCCAGTCCCCCTGGATGAATAGCCCTTTCCCCTCGCCACGCTGAATAGGCCAGGTGACTCCGAAACCAGCCACCCAGCAGATGCTTCTGCAGTACCAACTGTTCCGAATCCCCCACCCCATCTCCAGCTTTTTATTTTTATTTTTTCTCCCCCCTTTTCTTCCCCCCGTGTCCTACCAATCTAGGCTGCCTGGCACATGCTGCAAGCTGCAGTCCCACTGGAGTGATATTGTGATGGAAATGAGGGAGGGGATGCGGGCAGAACTGCACAGATTTACAGCACTCTAAGGGTTTCCATTAAAATCCTTGACAACTTGTTATTTATGAGTAGACCAACAGCTCTTCTAATATCCAGGGCCTAGACCCCATTCACTTCAATAATGCTGCTTTGGAATAAATGAGCCAGAGGATGGAAACCAGTTCTGTTAGTATAATGGAGGAGGCTAATCGCTGTTTAGAGAAAACAACTGATGTAATTCTGGGACCCAATCCTTTCACCAACAAAACAATAAAGGTTCGATTCTTCCCTGTGTTTCACTAGTGATTTAATTCGGTACAAAGAGGGTGATAAATGGCAGCGTTTGGATTTCGTGCCGTTATATACCCACTGAGCGCTCTCTATTTGTACCAGTGCACCGGGGATAAAGGGGCTCATTGACTCCTCTGCGAGCAGGAACAGGGCAGTCTGGATCTCCGCAGCAGAACAAAGATAATGTGTCCTTACCAAATAATACAAGGCACAGAAAACCCTTCTGCATAAGTGGGATATTTTAATTTTTCAGTCTCACGGGCCTGTGAGGGTTTCCTTCGCGATTTTTCTGAGCTGCCCCACCTAAGCCAGTGTGGCAGTGTGAGTGTCATTGGAGACCATTTTTTTGGCCACCATTCCCTTCTCTGCTCCTTTCCCATCATTGGCATGTCAAATACAGAAGCACTTCCACTTAGTAAGTACAGGACTGATCCCTGAAATAAGGACTCTGATGATTAAAACACTCTAAACCCCTAGATGTGCATTTTGCTGCTGTAAAGAATTATCGACCTCTTCTGCCGTGCCTTAAAATCAAACTGACAAATTGATTACCGAGTGTAACCGCTCAATCGCTGCTTTGTACCCGGCTTTCCTTTTCCTCCTTTGTTCACCTGCCTCTTGTCTATTTACATGCCTTTTGTCAGGAATCTTTTTATTTCCATTCTGCTTCCTCTGCTCCCCAGGAAAGCCTCGTTACGGTGAAGCCAAGAGAAGCAGCAGCAGCGCTCCCAGGCTGCGTTCTGCGGGGTGAAAGGCAGGGAGAGGCAGCGCTGCCAGATGGACTCCACGCCTCCACCTCCCCCTCGTCCGCACCCCGAACCTCAGCACTGTGGAACCAGCTTCTTGGAGAATGAAGGCAAAGGGTCTGACAGAAATGAGGGAGAAGCCAAAGGACCAAGGAGAGGGAGACGAGCTCTCTGAGGCTGAGCGGGTCTGCTGGATGAGGGAACAGCTCCGCTGCATCAGAGCAGTGATTGCTCACGGAGAGCAAACCAGGACAGTTCCTAAGCTGGACCGAACTGATAAACCCTGTAGAGGTTTAAAAATATATATATTCACAAAGATTTGGCCCACAAAGTATGACTTCTGCCTTTTAGATGTGTTTCTAATGACTGCCCGTTCAGAGTTTTGGTATAAATTTTGCCGTTTTAAAATAGCACTGTCCCTTTTGAAAATTTATTTCCAGGTCCTTATCCCATACATATCAGTGTAATACTGAGTGTCATCCAAAGTATAATTATATCTAATTATCAGCCATTTGAGCTACTTCTGTATTAAACCAGAACATTGAGATAGGATTGAAACCTCTTATGATTCCAAAGGCAAAATACAGCCAAACAAAAGTAATGCTGTAAATTACCAGCAAAATGAAAACTTGGTTAGAAAATATATGATGTAAATTGTGCTTGGGGGTAGATGGGTCCCTGGCTGCCCAGGACAGGGAAGATATGACCTGCATCAGGCCAAAGGATAGGGCTGGGAGCCTGAATCTGTGTCATCATTACAAAAAAAAGAAAAAAAAAGAAGAAAAAGAAGAAAAAGAAAAAAAAGAAAATAAAGAAAAAAAAATCCATAACCTTAAAATACTTCAAAAAGCCAGCATCCTCATGAGATTTATTGCAGTCTGACCCCCTCTGCCGGTCACCCGCTTGCTGCCTGTGTCCCAGGGCCAGCACTGCAACACAGGGACCAAGGTTGGTAGAAATGACAGGAGCAGGCAAGTGGAAAAGGATGGGCAAAAAAAGGGATAGAGAGGCGATTTGGGGGCACCAGGAGCTCAGGGACAGAGATAGCATTGTGACATACCTCCAACCCCAGGTGACCGGGTTTGCGTTTAGGATACGAGCTGCTAAAGACAGAACTAGCGACAGCGTAGAAAGGGAAGAGATCTGATACCTGGCATTTGAGGGAACTACAAGGGTCTTAGTGAAAACTGCTTTTGTGTCCCCCCACGTTTGATCTGCTTCTGTCAAGATGCAAAGCAGTAAAAGAAATAAAAATGTAAATAAGGATGTACAGGAAAAGGTTGGAGGGGAAAAGCATTTTCTGGAAAAACAATGGGACTTTTCCTGAGGAAACAAGTGTTCACTTTAAAAGGAGCCTCACTTGGATGGAATGTTAAATTGTCAAAATGGGGATGAAGCTATTCCAGGCATGTTGAGATATACTGTAGTGATCGATAATGTCCAAACATGGACAATCCCGAGTATTTTTTAAAAACCTGTTTATTCTCCACAGTGAGGAGCCTTTCAGCTTTTTCTCCTAGCCTTGGGGAAAAGGTGTTGATCCACTGGATGTTTCCGTGACGCAGCAGAAATTCAGCCAGCTCTGGGTTTTTAGCACTGCTGGGAACAGATATCAACAAACAGATCCCATACAGATCATTTTACCTTCCTGACTCGTCCTCGTTATCCCATACTATCCTTTGGCCTTCGTGATACGTTCCCATGCTGTGAGGAGCCAGTGAGGATCAGCCGGTTAAATACGAGCTCTCGGTTAAACAGGAACAGTCCCACTACCCGTAGGGATACCGCCTTGCGTGCAAAAAGTTCTTCAGAGATGTGCTTAAGTACTTTGTCAGACAGAAGCTTCAGAAAGCAATCGAAAGCCTGCAAACAGCTCCCTTAAGACCTCATCAATTCCTCCGATTTATTTAAGAACCAACAGACATGGGCAGCTTTTTCAAATATTTTCTTCATATAGCTTTTATTTTTTATTTGCAGTTATTTTCTGTTAGAGGTTTTTTAAATAATGCTTACCAGTATAGTACATCTCGAGACAGAAAGACTCTAATTAAACCCAGATTGACAAAAAGTTTATGTGTGTAGAATCAAAACAGTGAAACAGTTTGAACTCTTTGTAACTCTTAATATTCTTAAAACTCTGTGTAAAGTTCTTAGGATTTTCTATTGCGTCAGATATTCAGCAGGAAACACAGTCCAAGACAGCTGAATAATTAACATTTACCCATTTGTGTCTGCACAGAAGAAAAAGAGCTGTTAATCATAAAGTGAAAATCCTGAAGCAGAAATAAAAATAGTAACTGGATAATCTGTGCACAAAGCATTGTAGTATCCCAAGGCACTTAGTTTTGAATCACAAGGGTTTGGTTTGAGAACAGGCTCTTCTTGGTAAATCAAGAAGGTTTAGAAAAGAGAAATAATCCAAATTAATAATTTCCTTTAAATGAGGACGCCCAGATTCTGACTGAGAGATCATTTATCCTCCGCGCTGCCAAGACACCTCAGTTCTTGCTTTTCTATGGGCTCCAGGCCATCCTGACCTTCCCCGTTTCAAAAATTTCACGTTTTCCTCCTCCTGAGATGGATGGAGAAACCAGTGCGTGTGCCTCACCCTAAATTAAGCTGCTTCTGGTCTTTGGTTAGCAGCCACAGTGCTATATTAAAGAATAAAACCATTATAATAGAGATACATCAGCCCAGTAGAGAAAACGGCTGCACTCCGTCCCATCGCTTGGGTCCCCACCGGGATGAGCGGTGACACAGCCAATCCTGTTCGGAAGAACTGGAACCACATTCAACGAAATTACTGATTAAAGGACTTGTAACGCGTTTAACAAGAATATACACTTGATCCAAGGCAGAGGACTCAAGTTTGATGGCAGCGATTTAGCTTCAGGGTGTGGATTTCTCACCTGATTTCCGTGTTGATCACGGGCTGCGTGGAACAGAAAGCTCAGAATTACAGTACCAGTGGCACAGTGCTGTCTGGGTGATCTCTTTAGCATGAATCAAGCCTATACGGTGACTTTGGTCTATTCTATGCTGCGGCCTCTGCCACCTATTCTACCGAACATCTACAAATCCAGAGTTATTCCAGGCCGTGACAAAAAATATGGTCATCGAACACCTGCTTATCGGACTTTTCAAAGGTCTCGCTGCAGACCGGGCACTCCAGAAGGTGGCTCTGCACGTGGGCCTCATACTGACTCGTTTCAATCTCGTCAGGAAAGACTTCATCGCACATGGGGCACTTCCTTATAGAAGCCTGAAGGACAAAGCAAATGCAAATAAAGTCAGTTTTAAAAAAATTATATTCAAAGAGAAGAAACAGCAAAAGTTTAGTAGTCAGGTAGTATCACTTTTGGACAAGTCTTTCTGGCTCCTAATGCTCTCAGGTTTTCCAACGTCTCCAGGCTTCTCTAAATAGCACTTCAAAGTCAAGAGCTTCTGAGAGGGACCCTAACTTTCCATCCTACGTAGCACATGTCCGTGCCTCCAGTACGAAATAAGGTATTTAGCAGCAGCGTGCTGCTCATTCTGACGTTAGATGCTGCCAAGAGCTGGTCCTTAAAGATTAAGGTCAACAGAGTTCCCTTTCTCTTCCTTAAGACATACAACTCCCATTAATTCCACATGTTAATCAGACATGGCCCCATTGTTTTGTCCACTATTTTACCAGGACTAAACCCGTAAATACACAGTTGGCTACAGAGCTGAACTTGGAGCTTTCCATTTCAAACCACTAATTTGTGCCCAAAACCCACAAATTCATGTCCAGTCGTGTCCACTTTACTTACTACGTCTGCAGCTCCAGCCCCCGGGTTTGCTCCTGCAACTGGAAAGAGAAGAAGTCTTTTAGCCACCACTGAACGATTACCAACGCAATGTGCTGATAACTCGTAATTCTTGAAACATGAGGATGTGGCTCTGGATCGAAACCTCTATATTTAGGACTATGGAAACTGGCCATAAGCCACAGAACTAGCTGTCTCCCAGCTGAATAAACTAGCTAATAGTTGTCTCTCTTGGCAGAAAATGAACAGACAGCTGATGACTTAAGTCAACTCTTCACACCTGGCACCATTTTGCAGCTGTCACGTCATCTGCACGCACGCAAAGCCGCACAGAGGTGCTGCTAATAATGTCTTTTCTACTCGAGAAGGAGGATCATTCGCTGAGACTCCTAACTGCCGTGGATTTGCGGTTTCAGACGGAACGCCAAGTACTCTCACCACAATACGGATTTCCAAACACAAAGCCGCCTCCTTCAGGAGCTGCAATTGGAGCTTGAGCTTGTGAAACAACACAGAAGGAAGAAACTTCTCCAGTCTGCGAGAGCTGCTTCAGGAGCCCATCGTTCTCTTCCCTTAGTTTCTGCGAAGGGACAGAAGGGCAGAATGGATTTCCAGAAGCTCAAGAGACCGTTTCAGAGAAAAGTCACGCTTTGCACCAACACCTCCTACATCAGAATCAAAATTGCTCTGAGCTTCTTTCAGGTAGCTCAGTGTTAGTCCTGCTTGACTGACTGGGAACTCAACACCAGACCGAGAGATTAGCAGCATATTCGATACAGGAGAAAGGCGAGGGACGTGTGCCAAGCTCTCACCTGATTTTCCTCATCAGCTTCACTCTTTTTTGCCTGCAGAATCCGAAACAAACGCTTCTGTTCCTCCAGTTCTTTCATTAAGTCCCGGTTTTGTTCCTATGAAGGGAGAGAGTGATTTGGGAGCTCATGGTAGACTAGCAAATCAAATGGTGACAGCTCCAAACAAACCTTTTGTCCATACACTTAAATTTGTTATATGTATTGTCACCTGCAATATCACCGGGAAATCGAGAGGGTTCTGCAAATTGCAGGAAGGGGGAAAACAGCGATGTCAGTGAATCTCAGCTCCCTCTGTCTCCTGTGGGCCAGACCACCAAACCACTCAACAGAAACTTTGTATTGTTCACAGCTTGTTTTGGGGCATTCTGAGCATATTGCATCTATTTTATTGGTTATTAAATGCTAAATTTGAGATATTAAAGATGAAAAAGAGATAGACACATCAACAGAGAGAAGAGAGGAGAGGAGAGGAGAGGAGAGGAGAGGAGAGGAGAGAATAATTTCAAAGGTTGACATTTTCCTAAAGAACCCAGGTAACCAAAAAAGGAACTCATACACCACGTAGTTGCTCAGGATGGCTCAGTTCTCTGTCACAGGCAAAGCAAAGCAAAGGAGGGCACCTATATGTTTGCTACCTGCAGCTGGTCCACGTGATCCAGGGCTGTTTTCAGTCTGGTTTCCAGGCGTTCTTTGTCAGAGGTCACCTTCTGAATTTGCTCTTTGAGTCTGCTCACAACAAATCAAAACACACCATACTTTCACAGATGGAAACTGGATCCGTAAAGGCAAGGTGCTTACACAAAATCCTGTTTTGAGATACTTACTGCTGCAGTTCTGCCTCTCTGCAGTCATCCAGCTCCTTTAGATGTTTATTTTCCTTTTTCAGGGAATTCAGCTCCAGCTCCAGTTTCTCTGTGTTGCTCCTTAGAGACTCTAAACTATTCTGCAGCTCCTGAAAATCACAGCGAGGTTGACAGGTTGACCCAGCCCCTCTTCATCTTTCAGACTTCAAGCTTCTAACTCATTCTCTTAACTTTTTCATTTACCTGGGCCTTGCTGAGCTCTTCCTGCAGATCGACGTTCTGTTGCTGGAGACGTGCACAGCTTGCTTTCAGCTCCTCATTTTCTTTACGCAAATTATTGTTTTGTAGTTCAATCTCTTCCACTTCTCCCTGGCAAACAACAAATTAATTCGGTCGTAACAGAGGCACTGAAAAGCTACATTCCAAAAGCACAAAGAGCAAAGAAAGATGAGCTCGGCAAAAGGGAACACCGTATCCCTCCCCCTGTGCTCGAACGCTGAGCACACACCACCCCTGATCTTTGGAGATGCTCAGTGCTGCCTGTGTCCGAAGAAGTCCGCAGGGGAAGAGGGGACACGTACCTGTGTGGTAACCACTAGGATATCATCCTCAGTCTCTGCTCGGAACTGGAAAGGCACGCTGGCTCCCCGGACCACGCCGTCCTGGTCGACGTAGCAGAACTGGTAGTATTCGTCATCTTTCGGTAGGTAGTAAGCTTCAGACAAACACAACAACCCCGTCATATACCGCTTCTAATTATTCAAGTCACTTAATTACCTAGCATGGAAAGGGAGAACCTCAGAAAACGGAGACATCCTAGTTCAGAATTGTTCCTGCGCCGTTACTAATTCCTGGTGCCAGTGACGAGAACGCAAACAATATCACTCAGTCGAGGTGGCAGAATTTAGCTGATTTTGTGATTTATTACACAATAATAAATAAATTGAAATAATTCTCCCAAAGCACGGTCCTACAGATCTGTAACTCTGACTGTAGCGCTTACCGGTGGCAGCAAAGTGGGAATCTGTGCGTGCGCGTCCGTGTGTGCAGAGCACAGACATCCCCCCAGCGACCCAAGCTCCCGACTCACCTTTGAACTGGATCTGTTGCTGCACAGCGCTGCCGCTGCGGGCGTCACCGGGCAGGGGAGCCCACATGAATGTGTAATATTCCCGGGTTGTTTTCCACCCCACCTGCAACAGCAAAATTGTTAGATGCCATCACACCGTTCATGTTTATCACATTTCCACACAGATCAGTTACTGGAAGGATTTTTGCATCAATATCCTGACTTCTAAGAGTTGTGGTCTGTGCAGGAAAGGATAATCAGAGGGTTTGATTAGCCTTGAAGCTGTTCAGGTCACACTTTGTCCCTAGGCACAATGAAGATGTCCCATTACACAAGGTTATCACTGAAAAAAATTTCCCCGACCCTGTTGTACCAAAGCCCAAGCTGTCTGTTTCTGCCTGCTGCTGCCGTCTCGTCCTCGGCACACGTGGTTTCACAGTGTCCACCTACCCGGAAGATGCCCACCCAGTCCTTCCCGCGAGGAACGATGTTCTGCGTGAGGGTGTAATAACAGGTTACGTCTCCTCCGGGAACGTAAAACTTCTCCACGTTGTTGAAGACGACCTGGGAGAAGTGGCAGTTGTCTAAGAGGACGGCAGAAGCGGGCGGATCGTCTGAGGTCTCATCCATCGTGGAAGTCTGCAAGAATCATAGAATCAGAGAACATTTAGGGTTGGAAAAGACCTCAAGGATCATCAAGTCCAACCCAACCCCACCCAACCCACTAACCCGTGTCCCCAAGCACCACATCAACACGTTTTGTGACCCCCTCCAGGGATGGTGACTCCACCGCTTCCCCCAGCAGCCTGTTCCAATGCCTCATCACTCTTTCAGTGAGGAAATTTTTTCTAATATCCAGCCTAAACCTCCCCTGGTGCAACTTGAGGCTGTTTCCTCTTGGAAGGAATTAGGGGATTATCTCCAGATGCTGAAGGATATGAAGAGGTTCGGCTTGGGAATGACACAGCTGCGAGGTCCAAAAGCCCCTAAGCACACAATGGGGTTTCTCAAGACACACGAGCTCCCAAGTCCCTGCCGCTGCGGCCAGGCTGCTCCCGACGTCCATGGCAGCTTGCAGATCCTCTTTTGCTGACATCTTTCCTCTGACCGCTGCTTCCCAGGCACGGAAGCTGTCCCAGCATGGCACAGCCGCCTCTCTGCTGCGCGGGACCCCAGGAACCAGACCCGCTGACTATCCCACCCGTCTGCTCCCCGGGACAGGCAGCGGTGCCGTGCAGCGGGAGGGGCACGCGTGCCTGCTGGTGGG
>WKFP01013785.1:60576-81039 GCA_011057875.1 Pterocles orientalis
GAGGGGTCAGACTCCGGGAGGGGTACACGGGACCCCACCGCCCCCCGCCTCACTCACCGGGAGGCAGCGCTGGACACCGCCGGGGCTGCGAGGAGGAGGCGGAGAACCAGGAAAAGGCGGAGCCGCGGGTCCCGTCCCCCCGCCCCCTGGGCGGCCCCGGTCCCGGCGATGGGACTTGGAGCTCGGTGGGGGACGGACCCGGCACCGCCCTTGTGCTCGGGTTGCGGGGTGGGGAGGGAGTGGGGACACCGGTGCCGGTTGTCCGGGGGTAGAGGGGAGTTCGGCAAAGCGGGAACTCAACGTCCCGGTAATGAGCACCGACCCTAGGGAGGCCGCTCCGGCCGCTCTCCTCCTGCCGGGCAGCCGGAGAGCGGGACACCGGCGGCTTCGGGGGGGCCCGGCTCCCCTCGGCTCACTGCAGCGGCGGTACGGGGCGCGGAGCTGGGCCTCGGCCCCGCACCGTGACCAGGCCCCGAGCCCCTCCCCGAGCCGGCGGCACTCAACCGCGGCTCCAGCGGCGTTCAACCCCGGGGCTGAACCGGATGCTTTAATAAACGACGCGAAAAACGTTTAAATGTTGAAAATTATATTTTAGGAAGGAATCGGAGGGCGGAGGCGGGGCGTAGCGGCCACCGGAGAGAGCGGCCGGGCCCGGTCCCCCCAGCACCCCCCGGCCTCTATGGTAACCTCTATGGTGTAAGGAGCAGCCTAGCGCGCCTCATGGTCCTCTGGAAGACCTCCAGCCAATCAGCAAGAACGCAGCGGAAATAACCAACCAATGGTGACCAGCGTGGCGACACCGCCCTCCCGCCCTATTGCGCTATCCCGGATGCTGGTGGGAGGTGCTCTCTAGGCGGCAGCCAATAGGGAGCGCGGATGTTGTCCCAGGGTGCCGCGCGCGCTGCGTGGCGGCAGCCAATGAGCGCGGAGGACGCGGGGGGGACACGGCAAGGTGAGTGGGGCGGGTGCGCCGCGCTCCTCTCACAGCCGCAGCCGCCGTAGCCCCGAGCGGACCCCGCGCAGGTGGGGCCCCGCTCCCGGCCCGGCCGCTCCGCTCCGAGCACCGCAGCCCTCCCGCCGGCCGTGGGGACGGGCTCCGCTGGCTGCGGGGCGGCGCTGGGCCCGGGTGGCCGGTGGGGACGGTGCCCGGCCGTGCCGTGCCCTTCGCGGGGAGGCGGGAGCCGCAGAGGGCGGGGGAAGTGTCGGTCCCTCCGCTGTCCCCCCGCATCCCCCGGGGCTCGGGCCGGCTTAGTTGGCCCTTGGCGGAAGCTTCGACTAAATCAGGGAAGGGGAGTAACGGGCAGCTCGGAGCCTGTCCTGGAAAGGGCCCAAGCGAGGAGTAACGGGGGCAGGGCGGCGGGGACACCCGGAGCCGTGTGTGGGGACGTTGGGGGAGAGCCTCGGGCCAAGCACCGGGGGTGCGGCTGCAGGGAGTGTGTCAGCCCCGAGACAGGGCGTTAGCTGGTGAGAATAGCCTTGGGAGTCCCAATTCCCTTTTTGTTTGTTTGTTTTTTCCTCTTTATTTGCATTAGGTTAAGCAAAATGCAGGCTCCTTTGGCTCTCCTCAGCTCCCCAGCCCTGGTAAGTCACCTTTTTTTCAGAAGAATATTATAATAGTGGGGTTATATGGTCGTGAAGCCTTTCTCTGTGGTGCTGGGTTCAAAACACTGCTCTGGACATGCTCGGCTGATGTGGGACCGTGTGGGGATTGTTTTGTCGGGGATTTAACCAGGAGGGGAAACAAGGTGACCTCTGGTGACCGGAGGGTGATACCTGCCGTCTTAGTAGCTTTGCAATGAACTGCAGGCCCAAGGGCTTCTCCAGAGATAAGCCGATTGTCACAGAGGCACTCCCCCCCTTTCTTTCAAGGTATGAATTAGGAAGAAAAGGTGTGGAGCTGTGGTAAGGGCTGAAGTGCCGGAGCAGCGCTGACCCTCCCGGTGCTGCAGTGCATGGGTTGGGGGCTGTTCCTCATGGACTTAATCCAGCTGGCTGGGGTGGAAATATCTTACACCTTTGCTTTTTTGTCTTGTTTCATAATTGAGATGTTTTCAGGAATTTTTAAGACTCTTCTTTATAAAATAACTTCTTTCCAGAGGGTGAGTGTGGATGCCTCCAGCTGCAGGGGTTAATTGTCTGTGTTTCCCCCCAGTTCCGGTGCTGTTCCCGGGCTCTGGCCAGACCAGTTGCAGTGTCTGTTTTCAGCAGGCCTGAGGTTCAGACTGTACAGGTGAGACTCTCACAAAACGGGGCTGTATATTTCAGCGCTCGCTGCCTGGGATACATGATGGTTTCTCCTGAGATGGAGTTAGTTTGTATACCAAGAGGATGGCTAGTATGGAGACACAGCTTCTAGCCCAGATCGATGGTGGCTTAGCAAGTTGGGCTGATCTTGCTTTGCCTTGAGTAGAGGATAAATAGTGATCATGTTTTATTTATTAAACTTTGATATTTCTGATAAAAAGTCTCATTAAGCTGTTTCTTCTATATCCCACAGCCAGCTGGTGTTTTCCATCCGCAGCTGTCCCGCCGCGAGTTCCAGACCAGTGCTGTTTCCAGGGACATTGACACTGCTGCGAAGTTCATTGGTGCCGGCGCTGCCACGGTCGGGGTGGCTGGTTCCGGAGCGGGTATTGGGACGGTGTTTGGCAGTTTGATCATTGGCTATGCCAGGTAAGTATGATGCCTGGCTGGCTTGAATTTATTCCCTCTCCCAGCACTGAATTGAATAGATCCGTAGAGCTTTCTTGGGAATATACGTCCAGCTCTACGTGTGTCGTGTATATAAGCAGATAGTGTGTTTACCTCCTTGGAATAGAAAATTTTTCTAATCCATTATTCTGTTAAAATAAATAAGAAAGCACCTGAATTGCTTGAATCCACCCTCTGCTTGCTTCTGAGCGTTGCAGCTGCTCTGAGGAGCTCTGCCTGCCTCTAGAAGAAGTGAAGCGCTTGTTGTTAGCAGGAACTGGTGCTTGGTGCCACCAGGGCAGGTGTAACTAACCTTCAGGTTTCAGCGTGTCTGTATCACTAAAACCAGGAGAAATCATGGCTTTCTCATTTCGACTGGTGGCTCCTTGCCATAAAACTCGTTTGTGTTCCAAACCCCGTTGCCTGTGTGACACTGTCCTGCTTTTCTGCGATACAGGCTGTGGTTTGGGGTTTCTGTTCTCACTGTGGATCTTTTTTGTTGTTTTTTTTTCTTATTTCTCTCTCTGGTTTGTCCCCGCCCTTGGACAACGTGCAGGAATCCATCCCTCAAGCAGCAGCTCTTCTCCTATGCCATCCTGGGCTTTGCCCTGTCCGAGGCCATGGGTCTCTTCTGTTTGATGGTGGCATTTCTCATCCTCTTTGCTATGTGACAACTTCTGGTCCTGGCTGCGGCTTCCATCACTCTGTCCTGTGCGGTTTGAGTCTGCTTCCATCAGAGCGTTCCAGACTGACGATTAAAGAAAAGATTTCTCTAAATAAACTGGTGGCTTTTTTTTTTTTTCTTGTGCTGGGGAAGTACTTGGGGGAATTGGTGTATTGAGAAAGGGGAACATGAAATGGTGACGGGAGGGGAAGAAAACTCATGTCAAGTCAGCTAGATAAGACTTGGATGTCCTTGAACAGCTCAAATCTGCAAAAATCCCGGCAAGCACTGCCCTCATAAAGCAAATCCTTCGAGGTGAGCTGACGAAGCATTGTTTTTTCCCACATACTGTTGTTGAAAATGTCATGCTGCCTTTTTTTTTTTTTCATCTGAAAGACAGCATGTAGGAAAGGTGATGGGTACAGGTGAGTGTGCTTAGTGGTGTTTGGATAATTAAATTTCCAGTGGGTACACAAGGGTATGTGCTGCTGGATCATCTGAGTTTCCTTCCACAAAGAGCTGGTTTCAAGGTCGCACTGTTCATGTGCCTCCTCAGAGCATCAGTTCACACAAAGAACAGCAGCTGAGTTATTTTTTTCTTTTTTCCCCCCTCCAACAGTTACATGCTTCAGCTGTTTTAGGGATTGACATGTCCTAAGGAGGAGCAGGGCTAAAATCCAACCTGAATTTTGGAGCCTGTGGTAAGGGAGCTGTTCAGGAGGGGGGAAGGTGAGCGCTGGGGGAGCTTGGCTGGTTACCTGCCTCAGGCACTGGAATTCCTGCAGCTGCTTGGCAGGGTTAAAGCATCTGAGGCATGGTTGTGACCCCCCTGGGGGGACGAGCATGGTCCAGGAGCCGCTCTGTTCCTTTGTAAAAGCTTCTTGCACCCTCTGAGGGGGAGCGAGGCTGCAAAGAACTCTTAAAATCCCTGAGACCTCTTGGAGAAAGGTGGCTCTGAGACCAAAAAGAAGTCGAGGGAGGCTGAACTAGGGCGGAGAAACCCTCCCTCTGCGGCCGGGCTGGCTCCTGGGAGCAAACGTGGCTGTGCTGGGGGAGCGTGCCCTGGGGTGGGCAGCGGGTGCCAGGTGCTCACCGTTCCCTGTCTGGGGAAAACAGCCCCGTTGGCTGTGCCCGGGCTGGGTTACGCTCCCTCACACCCACCAAACTCCGTGTCCGTGACTTTTGTTGCGTCTCTGGTAAGAGACAAGTGACCTTGGACCCGCCGTCCCTCACTCGTGGCTGCACCCTGGGCTCGGGGCAGCTCTGGCAGGGGGTGCAGGGGGCAGATGGTCTTTGTGGGCCACAAGCAGAGCTGCCGGTGTCCTGGGGGCTGCGGGTCCCCCTCTCCCACCGCCCCGGGCAGCCTGGTTTTGTGTGGGGGGGTGCACCCCAGGGGGGGCTTTGGCTGCTGCCTGGGGCTGTGGCTGTGCCTCGGGCCGGGCTGGAACGCTGCCCTGCCCTGTCCCCCTGTGCTCAGAGCGAGTCTGTTGCAGCAGCTTCACCCCAACAGCTTTTTTCCACCCAAAAAGCCCCAAACTCCTTATTTCTGCTGCTTCCAGCGTGGGAGACCCCCGCCGCAGCAGGGGGCGCGCTGCTCCCAGCGATACACTCTAGCCTAGTCTCTGTGGGAGGGGCGCTCTGGCGCGGAGTGGGGAGACTCTATGGTGGTTCGCGGCGGGAGTGGGAGGGGGCAGCGGGGGAGGCGCCGCTCTGGCCGGCAGTCGGTGGTGGAGGCGAGGCGCGGGGGCCGCTCTGGCCGGCGGACTCGCTGGTGCGGAGTCCCGGAAGCGGCGTTCCCCGAGGCCGGGCGCGGAATGGCGGAGAGTCCGGCCGCCGAGGAGGCGGCCCCGGCCGCGGTGCTGGCGGCGGGCAGCGGCAGCGCCTCAGCGGGCTCGGGGGGCGGCGCGGGGAGCCCTGGTGTCTTCATCCCCGCCGAGCTGTGGGCGGCCGCGGGCTTCGGCGCTGCGACGTCGGGCGCCGGGGTCGCTCCGGGCAGCGGCGGGGCCCCCATCGCGGCGGCGGCGGCGGCGGCGGCGGGGGCCGCGCTCCTCACGCACTCCGCCTTCTGGGACCCCACGGTCAGCGGGGACTGGGACAGCGAGCGGCCCAGCCCGGCCTGCCTCCTGCGGATCAAACGGTGAGAGAAGCTCCCGGGCCCGGTGGGACCGGCTGCCGTAGGGACGGGGCGGGGGGTGGCTCCGGCCCTCTGCCGGCCTCGCGGGGCTGCCCCGGGCCTGGCCAGCGGTGGGCAGGGGACCCCCCCCGCCGTGCCGCGGTGTCCGTTACGGGGGTGTCTGGGGCCGGGGCTGGGAACGTGGCGGAGGCGGTTGGCTCGTCCCGGGGAGCCTCGAGGCGGTGACTGTCCCCTGGGCCTCCCCGGCCCCTCACCAGCCGCCCTGGAGATGGGCCCCGGGGCTCGGCCTGGGGCCAGGCCCCAGCTCCCCCCCGTGCCCGGGGCTTTCCAGGGGACAGAGCCCGGTCCCCACCGCGCCTGGGGACCCTCCATGCGTGGGTGAGGCCGGAGTCTCCCCCTCGCCAGCCCTGTGCTGCCACCCGGGGTCTCTCCGTGTGCTGTTCAGAGGCGTTTGGCAGCAGAGCTCCCGGGTGCTGGGCTCTCACCCTGCCCTGGGCATCGCTGGGGGCTCTTCAGGGGCGCTGTGAGATCGGGAGAGGAGCTGGCTTCTCAGTCCCCAGTTTAGTTGAGATGTTTATCTGAAACCTGCCCATAGTCATCCTCCTTCCTGCTGGTGCCCACCCGTTTGGCTGCTCTGACTCTCGTGTCGATAACCTTTGATATAACGAGCGGCACAGGCTCGTATTGTTAGAAACGCTGGCGCTTTTTCAACAAGTTCTTCCTCTTCCTTCAGAGCAAGCAGCGCAGCCTGCCAGGCTCTTGCTCACCCTTGTTCTAGAGCTTGTATAACGTCTTCCAAAGATGGCACCAGATATCTGGGCAGTTTCCAATCCCAGCGCCAAAAGCACTCACCTCCTAACGGTAGGCAGGAAGGCGAGGCTCTCCTCTTGCTCTCACACTTGTTCTCGCCCTGAAACCTCTCTGAGCTCTGCTTCCTTCCCAAATGGGAAGGACGAGTGAGAGCTTGTCCTGGAGCTCGGTGCAGCTCTGATTATGGGGGAGAGGTTTTTTGGCAACAAGAGGTAACGGGTGCTATTTGGTTTGCCTGCAAACTCTACGGCATTGTAGGCAATTTGTTATTTTCCAGTTTGTTTAATCCCCATTCCTAAGGAAACGAGGGCATTGTGATCAAGTTGTGTGGGTCTGTGCAGCCTAACAGCTCGTGAACCCGCTGATTAAACCCAAATCTGCCAGAGCAGCAACGTCCTCGAAGGCAGTTGAGTCACAGTATGTTTGGGGAAAACAAATGACTGGGTATGGAAAGGGATCCTGAAAATAGTCTGTGTCTGAAGAGGGAAAATGTGGGGTGGAAAAATCATCCTTTAAACAACAAACTTCACCCAAGAGAGTTTTTAAAGGTCTACCTCAGGGGAGGTTTGCGGTTGAAGTTTTATGTGCTGGAAATGAGCTACGGTCAAATACAAGGCGGCAGGAAATCGAGGTGTGCTCGGTGCGATGCTTCGCGTGTTGATTGTGCTCTGGAAATGCCTCGGCTGGTTTCTGGGATAAGCTGGAAGAACTTAGCCACAAGTCAGAGGCAAAAAAAAAAAAAAGTCTAGCTCTCGATGAGTTGCAAGTTTCCATCTTAAAAGTCTGTCCCTTTGCGTCCCTGCACAGATTTGTTGTCTAGAACGTTCCGTGCCTCAAGGGCTGATGAACGCCAGGGGAGATCTTGACTAATTCCTGTTTCCTTTTTTCAGGGATATCATGTCCATTTACAAGGAACCGCCCCCGGGGATGTTTGTTGTGCCTGATCCCCATGACATGACCAAGGTAAGAGAAGATTTGGAGCTGGTTCAACTTTCCGCTTCTCTCTAGGTTGTTCTTGGTGGCTGCTCGAAGGGTTTGCCCAAAGGAAGAATTCCCTTAATGTCTTGAGAGAAGTCAGGGGGAGCATGGTGAGGCTCCGTTTTTCCTGGTGATATTGGGATGGGCTGGATTGAAAACGGGAGGAGGCTCTCCAGGAATCTGGCATTCTGGAGAGATACCATCCCAGGGATGTGAGGAGCTTCCACAGGTAAACCCAGCACTGCTTCAGCGGCCCCGAGAACCAGTGGGGTGCTGATCCAGCTCCTTTCATCCTCCTGATGCAGCTCAAAGAAGAGGGAGCTCCATGGAAAGCTGATGGCCATGGGGGGCTTCTCAGAAAAGCTGGAAATGAGAGATGTCCGTTAGCGACAAGCAGTGCTGGAGTGTCTATAATCCTCCTGTGGAAACTGGAGATGTTTAAGGGCTGGGAGCTGGCAGCAGGATGTGTCCCTGCACCGGACCCTGTCCCGCTGCGTGGCTGCCCGCCTGGGTGTCACCAGGGTCTTGTGCAGGTCTGACCCACGCAGCCGCTCCCACCTCAGACTTGCTCCCTGGGGATGTGTCCTCTCCTGCTCCTGATTCTTCCCTTCCTGGCTCTTGGGGTTTTCCAGGACTGGGAATTTCCAGTTAGAGAGAATGCAGGGAGCTGGGAGGTTGCTCAAGGTGTCTGTGATCCGGTGGGTTTTTTGGCTGGTCCCTTTCTCCAGCCAGGGTCTGGCCGTGCTGGTTTCTGAGGGTTGTGTGTGTGGGGTTGCTTTGGTTTCTCCTCTGCTGCACACTTCTCCCACCCCCCTGACAAATGTGGTATTCCTCCGATTCACCCAAATTCCCCCCCACGGAAGCGCCTGCCCGCCCTAGGGCCCCTGGCTTTTTGGAGGTGGCACAAAGGGAGTGTCTGAGCACAGGCAGCTCCCACCTGGGGCACTTTGCTGTGGCTCTGGCTTCCCTCTGGAAGTGCCAAAATGCCCCTCAACGGAAATGTGAGTTTGTAGAACATCAGCCTTGGGGCATTTAACTGAAATCCTGGGGAGGTAAGAGGTTCATGAAAGGAGACTGCTTGGATAAGCTTCCTGAATAGCCCAAAGGGAGCAGATTTCCTGGTATACAATCGGGATCTTTGAGGGTAATTAGCATGGAGAGAATAGGGTCTTAATTTTGGATCCTGGCAGAGGAAATGGAGTGATTGGTTTTAATAAAACCAAATCAGCATGAACCCATAAAATCGAGGAATGCTCTAGTTTTGGCAGAAATTCTGAATTTTTTTTCTTTCTAAAATTAGAATTTTTTTTTTTTCCCCCATATTTGAAATCTTTTTTTAAGCAGAGCTCACCAGCTGAGCTGCGATTCAGTCTGGTTTGGACTGTATAGAGGTGTATGGGAGGCAGCTGCTGTGGACTCCGGCCAAACCCTGCGTTAGGACCTGCTTTGCACGTTGCAGCGTGGCAGAGGGGAGAGAAGTGCGCAGCAGCGGCTCTGGCTAACGGGGGAAGGAGGGAGGGTTAAGCATGGCCTGCACATGGCGTGGGCTTGGGGAAGGACGCTGCCTCCGTCCTGCTGCCTGGGTTGGAGGTTTCTTGCCTTCGGTTTGGCTTTTGTTGAGGATTTTGAGGGTGCTGCACAATTTTGAAGTGGTGCGCAAGACGGGCTTTTGTTTTCCAGATTCATGCATTGATCACAGGCCCATTTGACACGCCTTATGAAGGGGGTTTCTTCTTGTTCCTGTTTCGCTGTCCTCCAGATTATCCCATCCACCCACCAAGGGTCAAACTGATGACAACGGGAAATAACACAGTGAGGTTTAACCCCAACTTCTACCGCAATGGGAAAGTCTGCCTGAGTATTCTAGGGTAAGAAGAGACTTTGGCTGTTTTGATGGGAAATCAGGAGGCGGCTGCAGGCTCTGTTCTGCCTCCTGCATCCTTCTCAGCGTATTGTGCCCTGATCTCGCCCCAGCCACGCGCTTGGATGCACCTTGCTGCTCCCGTGAAGCGGTGTGCAGAGTCGTAAAGCAGCACAAATTCCTGAAATAAAAATCTAACTCATCTTTAAAAGCACCTGAGAATGGAGCAGGGGAGGCACGAAGCTCAGTGGATGCTGTCGCTTTTCTCCTGCTTCCCCCCGAAAGCCTTGGCTCGAACGCTGCGTTTCTTCCGCTTTTGCGCTTTGCAGCCTCATCCTTAATGTTGTTTGAATTTAGGTTTTTGTGGTTTTAATTTCCTCTCCCCGTGTGGGTTTAAAAAAGAAATAAATAAAATAAAAAAGCCGCTAAGGACTTCCTTGAGAGAGCCATTTGACTGCTCGGGGCTTCCACCTCCACGCAGTATGTGGGGCTGAGCGGTGGGTGGAATGATTTACACGCGCTGCTCCCCTGCTGCCTGTTCAAACAGGCTCCGCTCCTGCAAATGTTATTCACCTGCTTCATTTTTAAACATGTGAAAGTCCTGCTCGATCGAGCGGCTCTTAGGGCTCTCCCAGAGGAACCCCGGCCGTGGTGTGACCTTCCCAACCCCACCTGTGACAGCTTCCGTTCCCAGTAAGGAAAGGTTTTTGCTGGGACTCCAAACTGGTGCGACTGGGGTGTTAGTTTGGGGTCCTGCTGCAGGGAGGTGGTCCAGCAGCCAGGTGGGGAAGGGGCAGCGACAACTTGAATTGCTGGAGGGGTTTGATCAACCAGCAAGAGCCTGAGCACTCAAGAGCCTTTGCTGGGTGGCTTCAGCAGCGCTGTGCATGTACCAGTGTTGGGCCAAGTAGCCGATAGCCATCAGGTGATAAATACTGGCCACAGGGCTGGTAGAGATATGGACGGAGTCTTCCTGATCCACGGAGCTGGATGCCAGCAGGTGCAGAGCACAGGGATGTGTAGGGTACGGCCGTATCTCAGGGGTCTGAACGCCCGGCAGCTCCCAGGCAAGCAGCTGCCTTATGGCTTGTGCCACAGTAGCCCTGGCACGGGAGCGGAGTTATTGGAGAGCGAGCAGAGATCCTCGGCCTCAGCAGAAGCGGGAAGCATGGAGGGAGCTGCAAGGGAAAGGATTTAGGAAGAGCATATGTGGGTCAGCACATCCTGGTTCAGCTCGCAGGGAGGCAGGTCTGTGTCTGGAACTGGGATGTGAAGGGCAAGCAGCACAACAGCTTTTCTGCTCGAGCTGTTCTGTCCAAAGGTCTTTGCTACCCTGTGTGTCCGAAACGGGCACCGTACTCCTGTAGCAGAGCATCCATTTGATGGTGGTTCTCTGCATTACAGACCGCACAATGGTCTTGAGTCTCGCAGATCAGATTTCAGCTCTTCAGAGTTGTTGGTTTTGGCTTATATAGTGCTGGTGTCGCTCCAGGCTGCTGTGCGAGATGACAGCCGTGGCTGTAAAGTGCTTGGAAATGTTCCTTTTCCTCAACTCGTGTGAGATGTCGTGTGTGTGTTAGCAGTGCGGGGAGTTTACCGGCCCCTCTTCTCTTGCTCAAGCTTTTGGTTGAGAGAATAAACTACTTCAACCCTGAGAACTTTCTCAGTGTCCAGCGCTCTCTACCCTGTAGCAGCTGTTTCTTCTGTTGCATCTCTGTGAGGTATAGACGTGGTTTCCCAAGCTTTCCGATCTCTGCTGTTGGAGGGATGCTGCTCGCTGGGCCAGTCCCGTGGTGTTAATCGCTGCTTTTCTGTTTTAATGTCTCAGCACTTGGACGGGACCTGCGTGGAGCCCGGCACAGAGTATCTCCTCAGTCCTCATCTCCATCCAGTCCCTGATGACTGAGAACCCCTATCACAATGAACCGGGCTTTGAGCAGGTGAGAGTTTGAGGTGGATCATCTCTGGTTCTGCAGCTCTTTGTCTCTTTCATCCACCCCTCGCTCCTGGTGGCAAATCCCGCTCTGGAAATGGGGACGAAAGTAGATTATGTCCCTTGGTTTCCTTGGCACGTATCACCACGCAGGAACCAAGCTGCTCAGGTTTTCATGGTCTCCAGCATCTCGGGGAGAGGCAGTTCCTGTGTTAACTTGAGCAGCTGACCTGTCTCCACAGCTGTGGGAGTCCGAGGCTCTGGAGACACGTAGTCTTGCCAGCTTTTCACTTGCCGTATAAATTATCTCAGCATCCACAGAACAGACAAAGCCGTTGTGGCTTCGTGCACCAGTGAGCCCAGGAGGGAGAGACGAAGAGTGATTGCATTCGTGTGGACTCACTGCCCCAAATTCTATTCCCAGGAGAGGCACCCCGGGGACAGCAAGAACTATAACGAGTGCATTCGGCATGAGACCATCCGGGTAGCAGTGTGTGACATGCTGGAAGGAAAGTGTCCCTGTCCTGAGCCCTTACGGTATGGAAAGGAGGCGGTATGGAAAGGAGGCGTGGAGGGAGCATAGGAAAGTGGGTGTAGGGAAGCAGAATGAACTCCTGCTGCCCTTCCTGAAATCCTGGTAGTTGCTCCAGGGAAGAGCAAGTCTTTAACCCTCCCTGGTCCAGCAAAGAGTCGTTTTGTTTCACTTGAAGCGGATGGCTGCATCTGTGGAGCCCAGGAGCTGTGTGCTGACAAAGGCACAATGGTGCATCCTCTGGCTTGTGTTTGAGAATAAATGTGCCTTGTCTTAATGGGGGGAAAAAAAAAAATCTCAGAGGGAGGGGGGCACAGCTGTTGTGGAAACACGTGCAGAATCTCTTCAGCTGTAGCGATGAGTTGGTTTCCCTCTGTGTCCTGCCTCGCTGTACCCTGGGAGTTGCCTGGGCCACGCTGGGTGGGTGGCCACGCCGATTCCCTGGGATGGGGTGACCCTGGCTGATGGGACTGTTGTAACGCTGGCGGTTGGCGTTGACTCTTTGCTCTCTCGTTACATTCAGGGGCGTAATGGAGAAATCCTTCATGGAATACTATGACTTCTACGAAGGGGTGTGTAAAGAGAGGCTTTATCTCCAAGGACAGACAATGCAGGTGGGTGGCAGACTGTTTTCTAGTTGATGACACACCGCCTTAGATAAGGGTGTGTGGTTGGTGACGAACAAGAGGTACCCGGCGTGGTTCTGGAGCTTTTCTATGAAATGTATATCAGCCGTGAAACTGAGACCTGAGACGTTCGGGTGGATGAAACACTACCGTCCCCAAGCTCAGAGCAGGCACACAGTGTTTTCAAAGCTGTTGGACTCCTGGAGTGCTGGACCTGCGCCACTCCCCGGGTGGTGGAACCGGAACAGTTTGCTTTCGTGTGGGTTTGGCGTTAAGCAGGGAGGGCACACGCAGGTTATCCAGTGCTGGTGGCAACTGAACTCCACTGCAGTATTTTCCTGTTGGGTCACTAATAGAGTTTTTTGTTTGTTTGTTTTTTTCTGAGGTTCCTTTGCTCGTGCAGCAGGGAGGAACTTTTCTCTGACACTCCTTGTTCTGTCAGATGAGACTGGAAGTGGCTGAGTTAAAAGTTACTGGGGGAGGAAGGGGTAGGGGAAGAGTGACAGTGTGGCAGACACATCTAGACAGGTTGAATACAGGAGCTTGTTTCTGCAGTAAAGTAGACTTTAAAGAATAGATTGCCAAGCAGTTTGCATATGAACAGATGTGTTTTCCTCCCTCATCAGCCACCTCTTGTCTGACTCATTGAGAAATCCCACTGCTAAGAAAGGAGGTGGTTGATTTAATGATCTTGTGTCTCTGAGCCCTTTTTTTCCTGTAGGTGCCATCCCTGGCTGCGTAATTCATAAACTGAAAGCACTCCCAAAGCAAGAGAGTTCTTGTTTGGAGTGAGAAATTCCCGTAAGGAAAGTCTGTGCCTGATTACAGCTGTAGAGAGTAGTGCAGTGAAGTTTGGTGACATTAGAGGATTGTCAGGCGTGGCCAACCCTTGTTTCTTCTTCAGGGAGCCAGGGCTCAGCTCCTTTCTCCAGGGTTTGTGAAGATCCCCGTGTTGTGTTTGGTTCCCAGTGACTGCCGTGCTCTGCTCCCTTGTAAACTGGAGCGCAGGGAGCATGAACCCAGCGTGCTGGAGCGATGCCGTTGTTGTCTTTGCTGCCCTGTATTTACAGCGAAGTCACTCCAGGCTCCGTATCAGCGGAGTGCTGGCCAGATGTGCTGCCTTGGTAACTCTGGGGCCACACGCTGCCTTGTACCAAAGGTTCAGTGTCAACTCCGCCACCACCACCTTACGTAGCCCTGGCGATGTGTCTTCAGCCTGGGATGGGGATAAAAGCAGCAAATGTTCAATAATCTCCAAAGACTTTCTGCCTCTGATTTGGCTACATCTCAGCTGGGGGCCTTGATTTCAAATGAGAATAGTGATGCTTTCATTTGGAAAGGGTCTGTAGCACTAAAATAAAGCGTGGTGGAGCCTTTGGCCTCTGGATTTTAGCAGCTTTCATTTGTCGTGTTTTCCCTGCCTCCTCCGAGTGGACTTGATTGCAAATCTTTGAAGTAGTTCACTTCCTCAAAGCTGCTAGTGGAAACCCAACCCGTCTGCCTGGCCTTTCATCTGGTTTTGTAGTTTGCTTGGGTTTGTAAGGTTTTCCAAAAGAGACTCCAAAAATAAATTCTCTTCAGTCTTCAGCCTCTGCCGTGAGGGCCTCTGTCGTAGGATGGGATTGAACCCTTAACTTTTGACCGTTTGTTGGCCAATTACTCCGCAAAGGCTTTTCTTTCTGCCTCTTGCCATTAGGATAACGGTCTCTATTAACGGGCTGATCTCTGGTTTTCTTCCAGGATCCTTTCGGTGAAAAGCGAGGCCACTTTGACTATCAGTCCCTATTAGTGCGTTTGCAAGGAATTCGGCAGAAGGTGCAAGAGAAACACCAGCAGGAGAACACAGAAATAGACTCTGAGAGCAGCTCCTCCGAGACAGAGACAGACACTCAAGGTTGCTCTAAAGCCTAGAGCTGCGTTAACAGCCAAGCCGTGGGGATGTTCGCTCTTCACACTCTAGAGTACCCCTGACAGACTCCACAACCAAACCAATGCCAGAGCGGAGAAAACTGCGGGATGTCTTCTGTCTCCTCTTACTGCTCTGGTGGATAACGCTGAATGAGAAGACTTCATGCTAGACAAAGCCAAGCTTGTGACAGGCTACTCTTAAAAGGTACTTACTATGCTAGAACGCCGGAGCATGTGGCATCAGGTTTTTTTTTTGTTTTTTTTTTGGAAACACCTACACTGGTTGGTTTGTCTTTTTTTTTTTTTTTTTTTTTTTTTTCCCTTCTTCTCCATTTGATTAAAGAATGAGCTCTAGACTGCGAATCCTCTTTACAGCTTTTCTGTTCCTAGCCAGTGAGCCTGTCCCTGGGGCCATGCTGAACGTGGAGCTGTAGCTGTGGGAGCGCTTTGACGAGTCCAGGGTATGACGGGGTCCATGCGCTGTGTGCCCAGGAGAAACCTTTTTGTGCGGGTTGGGAGAGATGGAGCCTCTCTGCTCTGTGGAGCCCACCTACCTGATGTCTTTCTTCTAGACACTGTTCTAGACAGACCAAAGATAGAGAGCAGTAGTGGAATCTGGGCTCCTTTCCGAAAGCTTTACTCAAACCCTGGGTGACTTCATCCCCTGAGAGTTCAGCCACAGAGGGGCAGATGAAAAGTGAAAACTGCAAGAATCCGTAAATCGAGTGCGGGTGTGTTCATCCTGGCGTTTTGGGGAAGGGAGGGTGAGAAAATCCTTGGTCAGAGATGGGGGCAGCACTTAAAAATAACTCTAGTTTGTATATTAATTTTTTTAAGGTGTTGATTTGAGTTTAGCATTCTAGAAATATTTTATTCTGACTGCTCTCAACAGAGCTGTTCTGTTTCCTTAACTCAAGTCCTCTTTGCTTTCCACCTCTCAATGTAATATTTTATTTTCCTCCCTTTTTCCTCCTGCCACCTCACTCCCCGCTGCTACCTTGGTCCATCAGACCGAAACGCTAGAATAAGGGGCGATTCTAGGTAAGGAAGCCACTGCTTCTGGGTGGAGTTCTTCCGAGGTGTACACCTTCTTACTGACAAATTCCTTTGCCAAATTTGGCTGAGGGCAAACTAGAGTTGTGTCGTAAAGTTTAACACTTCAGTGCTTTGAAGGTTTTAAACAGCAGCTTTTCACTGTGAGCGGAGGCCAGCCTCGGAGAGGTGTCTGCTGGCCGCGAGTGCCATGACATCAAAGATATATTCCGTGTAACTTGGGTGGAGGTGAAATGCCTGGTTTCTCCAGCCTGGAGATGATTGATTGGAGCGTGATAATGTTTTGTTGATAAAGAGCTTAATCTACTTGTTTTTGTTTTTTTTTTAATTATTATTTTTACAGGAGCTTTGATAGAAAGCTAAGCACAAAGTTGCACATTGTCCTGGGCCCTCTCCCAGTTTCCTTAAACACCTTCCCACCAGCTGTCCCAGCCTCCCGGTGGTGGTGGGAGAACTTCCAACACAGTCATCTTTGTTCTAAAAAAAGCGCAGAAAGAGGGGCCAAAAGCCCCCTGCCGCGCGATGCCCCATGCGTCACTGAATTATTTTCAGTCTCTGATTTCTATCAACTCTTGGCAGAACTCAGAAGCCTGCACACTGCTGCTTGAGCAGCTCCGAAAAGCTGAAAGGTGGAAACATTTCTGAATTGTTATGGTGCCATTTAAAAACTTGGGAACCTTTTTTTCCCCTTTAGTAAGCAAAGTCCCCTGGGTCTGTCATGGGCTTGATTTAGATTTGAACCCTGTCCTCCCTTGAGGGAAAGCAGAACCTCCGTAGGGCTCGCTCAGCACACACCAGGTGAGAGTCAACACCGGAGTGTCCCCCTTGGAAGGAGGGCTCGGGGAGGCAGAGGGGTCTCCCGAGAAGTCCCGAGCTGCGTGCCACTCGACCGCCTCTTCAGTCCCATTGTAAATGTCACGTCGTTTTTCACCGTTCAGTAGCGTTGTGGGTAGAGCTGTGACTCTGCTGCCTTCCCGAGGCAGAGCCTGGTTCTGAAATCTGTTTGTGATGCATGTGGCGTTACCATCCACCGATACAACGAAACAAGAAAATGCCTTATTGTGGACACTATTCACATAACTAGCATGTGGCTGTAAAAGAGAAGTATTAGTTTTATAGCTCTGATGTTGTCTGTCCTACCATTTCTGAATGTTTCCATTTCAAAGTGACAATCCTCAGATGACTGCTCTAGGCAGAGATGTTTTAGCAACAGATTTTTAGACCTAATTGAGTTGAAAATATATGCACAAGAGTCACTCTGAGATACCTTGTTTGTATACTATTGTACATAAGAAATTTTTTTTTTTTTTTGTGCAATAAAGTTTGTTTTGGCAGAATCTAGACTGTGGTACTCCTTAGTGGAACAACAACTCATTCACAGAGCAGAGAGGACGACAGAACAGTTTCAGTGTCACTGCTGGCTCCAGGATTCTTTAGCTGGAGTCACATTTGCATCCTCTGAGACTGCAGTTGCAATAGCAGCTGAGATAATTTTCCTCTTGCTGTGACCAGATAATGAGTTGTCTGTGATGGTAAGTGGCATTTCCACCCACAACAGAGGAGAAAATTCAGAGGTAAGCAAGTATGAATCAGTCCTATGAAACTTTTCAAGCTAGACACTTTTACAAAACTTTTATTTCCAGTCCGCTGTCGCTGTGTTTCAGGTGATATGCCAATAACCTCACAAGAAGAATTCTATACAGGCACAGAGCAGTCAAGGTATCGCCTCCTTGGCTTCCTCTGGAGTGATTTCCTGGGAGTACAGCTCTGTGAAGAGAGCAGGCAGCCAGTACTGAGGTTCTCCGGCTGCCTGCGTATCCAGCCAGGCCATTCCTTCCTTCAGCAAGTGTTCCTGTACAAACAGAGCGGAAACTGTGAGTAAAACTGCACGAACTGGCTGAGAACCCGTTCCCAACAGAGGCCTGACCCCACATTTACTCTCCGGTAAGGGAAGGTGTAGAACTCGAGCTACAATAATTTTTACTCAACCAGGAGAAACATAGTTCAGCCATCCAGCCGTGCCCACCCTGCACGTTTACAGAGGACCTGAAGCTAACACGGTTCCAGTCTTAATGGAGATCAGTGAAGCCACAGGAATATCCGCAGCTTCTGAGATTCTGCACTCCACTGTACACAAGAGACCTTCATACGTACCAGCACCTGCTTTGCGCGTTCCGTCTCCCACTTCAGGCTGGACTTGATCTCACTGACTGTTACGTAGCCTTTTTTCTGAAATGAGAGGAAAAATAACGTGTGCTTATAGTCAAGACTTAAGTCCGTAGTTTAGAATAATTTGGACAGTTTTGCCTACAGGCTTGGTCTGATCTTCCCTGTCATGGAAGCAATAAGGTTCTTTCAGGGTGGTTGTATTTTAAAATCTCCTGGCTTAGTACCTCTGCCAGCTGCAAGACGACAGTGTGATCCATGTTCAGCTCCGCTGGTACCGACTGGATCAGATACGTTCCACCAACAGGGATGATCCCAAAGCCACTCCCCAAGACCTTCAGTTTCTTGATGGCACGAAGGAGATCATCCCTGAGAAGCAGAGGTCAACGCAAGGCTTTAGAGCGAGAGCCTCTCGGACTGCACACTACGCTCTGAATGAGGAAGACCTGGCGTGCAGAAGAAGATTCAGCCCCAATCAGTGATCAGAGCGAGTTGTGTCCTAAAACCTGCTTCTGGAATGACACATCAGCCCCTTCCTCACAGCTCTGGAGACCACAGCAGCTTCAGCAGACTGCAGCAGGAAGAGAGCTGGATCTGCAGGGGACTAATTCTCTCCAGCTCAAGGCAACAGTCCTTTTTTCCCTTGAGGGCTCCCTGAGAAAGCACACTGCTGCTTTCCGAAATGGTTACGTCATTAATTGTGGATCACAAGTCAGCGGCTCTGTTGCTAGAAGTCAAATTTGGAGTGCCTTCAACTGCAGCACCTTCAAATGCTGCTGAGATCAGTCACCCCCTTCCCTTCCCTGACTGCTACTCGATTCCCCTTTCCAGACACTCACTGGCTGACATCCTGAGCAAACTTCCCCCTTCCCTTCAGCACTTGCTGGTGAAGTTCTTCCAGTGTTATCAGACCTAGGAGTCAACAAAAGGGGAGAGGAAAGCGTTACTGCACAGCAACAAAATCACTCCAGCAAGCACAAAGATCCTTTGTGCATATGCTGCTGGCTCACCCCTGCCTTCCATTCTTCCAGCGGCTGCCCATTGCTCCCAGTATCACCCCTTGGGTGAGATAAGCATCGAGGCACTTTTGTTCGCAGAACTAACACGCAGCAGCCAGTTGTTGCCTTCTCCTACAATTATACTGGACTCAGCTTTCAGCTGGATTTGCTGCAGCCCATTCCTGGGCTCAGGCTGTCTGTCCTTCTGGAGTGAAGAGCATTGACTATCTTTTCATTAGGCACTTACCGCTGGTATTCCAACTCTCCTGGATCTTGCTGTGATCGTTTAGAGACAATCTTACTGCCAGGTTCAAATCAGTAACTCATCAGTTTCCTACCCGTTCAGGATTGTCACTGATCCCTGCTCCTTCCCCACCATACTGCAACTGATGGGTTTGTTACCTAAACAGTGCAGAGCTGGTTGATTTCTGTAGAAATCACTAAAGCTGGGTGATTACCAGCGGGGAGTACCTTTAACATGTTGTGGAAACAAAACCAAGGCTTTTTGGGGGCAAGGAAAACAAAACTGTCATCTTAGTATCTTGTGAAATCTACTAAAGAACATGACAGGGAGAGATGCAGCTCATTTTCCCTCCCGCTCGCTCTGTCTCCTGGAAACCAGACACAGTGGGATCGGGATCCTCACCTCCATTCCTGTGTTTCAGAGCCAGGCAGACTTCAATGATCTGCACGCCCAGTTCATAGTAAAAGTCTCCAACTCCCAGCATCTCTGACCAGAATCCTTTCCCAGCTGTGAAGTGAGAAAGGAGAAAGCGATTGGACCCTTGGCAAAAATATCCTTCCTTAACAGTCACTGGTGCCGAGCAGGCTGCTCGCAAACTTCCCTGGGAGGACTCTGGGATCTGTCAATGACGAGTCTCCGTTTTCGTTACGCTTCCCCCACCCTCGGAGGTAAATAACACCCAGTGGTGCTTTACACCAATTCACAAACCCCAAGAATCAAACAGCATCAGCTCTCCTCAAGGAAACCTCAGCTTCCCTGCGAGCTGTTAGAGCTGTGTGAATCCTCAGTCACCCACCCCGGTGCCTGTTCCTCACATGCCAAAGGATCCACTCCGATGGTTGCACACATGTCCTGGAACTGGACCCGGAACTCGGGGTTTTTACGGATCTCTTGCTTGTGTTTGCTGGCAAACTCTTCTAAGTTGGTCTTGAACATGTCCAGCTGCTTAGACATCTGAAAGAGAATCGCAGAGAAGCGTTTCTGCCTTAACACTTATTTAACGCAGTTTTTCTGTAAACACAGCCCCCAACAGACACCAAACAGAGTCCTCAAAAACCCTCGGGTCTCTGATGTGCTGCCTACCAAGTGGGGTTAAAGGAGGGAAAGAAGATAAAAATCACTTGATGGAATCAGAATTCTCCACATTACATATCTCCGGTATCAGTGGAGACAAGGCAAAGGGCTGCTCTGAACCGAGAGAGAGGCTCAGAGGGGGGAGGCAGCGGTTTTTCTGGGATGTACACATGGCAGAGACAGAACTGAGCTGTGGCTGAGGTAGGGAGAAGGGAGGCAGAGGAGGGTCTGCAGCAACCATCGCAGCTCTCCGAGGAACGCTGGCCTCCTGGGTGCCATCGCCATCCACGCTGCTCGTGGATAATGCTCCGGACACCGAAGCGGAGGGGAAAACGGAGCCCCACGGTTATTCCCGCTGCCGGGACGGGTGAATTCCCACCTGGGCCAGCTGGTCTTCGGCCAAAACCGTCCCTCGCTCCTTGTACTTGGCCTGCAGGAGGAAAACGGGATGGTGGAGACAGCGCCGAAGGACAGATGAACCAGGAACCAAATCGGGATGAAAGAGACCCTCCCTAAGGGTGCCGGAGCCAGGAGGACCCACAGCCTCACGCCCCGGGCGAGCGGGGAGGCTGCCAGGACACCCGGGGCACCGCGGCCTTGGCGCAGGGCCGGGCTGGCAGCTGCGAGGCTGAGGGGGCCCGCACGGACCCTGGGCCCCGCACACGGGACCGGTGGAGCCGAGACCGGCGGGGTGGCACCCCTGGGGGGCCGGGCACATCCCCCGGGGCTGGGCAATCCCCCCGCTCCGGGCCCACCGGGTCCCGCCACCCCTCCCCCGGGCCCGGTGGGTC
>WKFP01013786.1:4289-19152 GCA_011057875.1 Pterocles orientalis
CAAAAAAAAAAAAAAAAAAAAAAAGGAAGGCTTAATAGCACTGAAGAAAACCACTAATAAAAAAGTTGTAACAAGCTGATTGATTTTTCTTTTGTTACAGGAAACAGTTTAACAAAATACACTGAAAAGCTGGAAGAAATCAAAAGAAGTGAGTATCCGGATAGGAGCAGAACGTAGCTTGTGGTGGGTTAGATCACAACTGAACGAGCGTGGAGGAGCAGGGCTTGAATCCCAGGCTCTGTTTGCCTGGGATTCTCTCCTCCTGCAGCCATTGACAGGCCTGAACTGCAGAAACACGCAGCGGTAGGGTACAAGGATGCTTCTGCCTTGATTCTAGGTGCCTTCCACTCATTTTTGTGCCTTATTTCACTGCCTCTCACAGTACTTTACAGATTTAATGTAAGACCCCAGTCAGTCAGGTCTAGGGAGTCTTTCCAGATCCTTCTTTGTGCAATTTTTGATATTGAGTGGAAGCCAGACAAGAAGTAGTTCTCTGGACTAAGAAAACTAGACTAAACTCACCTGTAAAGACTCAGACTGCACTTCTGAGACTTTATTTCACTTTTAGGTAAAAAAAAATAATTATTGACCTTGAGATCTTTTCCTTTTCTATAAATTTAGCCTACTTAGATTTCTGTCAGAATACTCCAAGACAAGCTCATTACTGTATAACTTGTTGATTTTACCAGAATAACGTTGTTTACCAGAACAACCTTGATGTTTTCGAGGCTTTGGGTCATTCGGGCTAATGAAAGCCTAACTGATTTGTACTTCAGTCTCTTTTCCCACTGAAAACAGACTTAAATCAATGTTCTCCCACTAAAAACAGACCATTAAAAAAATTCTTACTAGTAACACTAATGTTTTGCTACTTTATTTTCGTCTACTGTCCAAATTATTTTTACATAGAGAGCCAGGACATGTATTAAACCCCAAAGCTGCATTTATCAATGTGAAAAAAAACCTCCTCCTCATTAATGAGGATTAATTAGGATTTTGAATGTTCAGTTTTACTTCTCAGCCCCACTTACTGTGCTCATCTAAAATGGAAACATTCAGATTATAAGAAGGTCACTCATCTGTCACATAAATGTGTTTGTGCTTGGCTTCGTGCAAAATGATCCTTTGGTGCTGGTTTAGTTCTTGGGGTTTTTTTTTTTATTATTTTTAAACACCACAGGTCTTTGGAGAAAATCCAAAGAGAAATAACCTCACTTTCCAAAATCCTGTGTTGACTGAGATTTTGGCAAGCCAGTGTTTAGCGCTATCGTTTTTATATCTGTGCTCAAAATCTTGTTGTCTAGGTGTAGTCGGTTTTCCATCTCTTGCTGCGAATCTGATTTCATTTCGTGTCGGAGATCTTTTGTTTAATCACAGTTCTGGACTCCAGTAGAAACTTCCTTATTATTTTGGGGCTGAATAGATACCTTGTGTTCCCAGGCAGTTTAGAAACTTCTCCCCCTCGATTTCTCATGGATAGATGACACCGTTTGGACCCAGTTTGAAATACCCAGTACAGTCAACTCTCTGTCTCTTGTGTAATGTGAGAGAGTGAGACTTAACACCACGAGCCCGCTGTGGAATCAAAAATGATAAAGAGAGCTGGAACCACGACGATTTGTCCTTTGGAGGACTGACTTGGGAAGAGACTTGGTGTCTCTCCTCTTTCTCTGGTGTTGCTTCACTCATTTCCGAAGCCCCGAGGAGCATCTCCTTGAATACACAATAATTCCAGCTTCGGACCAGCTCACTGAAGCAAAAAAAAACCAAAAAAATGTCTGAAAATCCGAATGAACCTTCCGGGACAGGACCAGGTATGTCGTGTTGCTTTTGTAGTCAGACCCAGCACTAATTCTGAACTTTCTGATAACGGCTGGGAGGCTCGTACAGACATTCAGGTCGGTTTGCTCCAGGTCAGGCTTTGTAAGAACAGTTTTTTGGTGATAAGAAATAATTTTGGACGGTAAAGGCAAGATCTGTGACAACAGATTTGCTTTGTGCTCTGCTGCTTTTATTTGTCCTTCTAAATTCTGTTTATTTCTTGCTCTTCACAAGACTGAAGGGCTTTTTTTTCTGTGACTGGGGAGTTTTAATCCTTTGAGCAAGGGCTATATAGTGTGTGTTGTGAAGCGGGCTTTAGAAAAGATAATTGTTGTTATTTTCGAATTAAAGAGATGCTTTAGCAACCTGAATTTGACGCTTGAAACCAGGTTGGTTTTGCAAGAACCTGGAGGTTCAATGAACATTTTCAAGTTCATTGATGTTCTGAAATGCAGTTTATGCACAAGTCTTGTGCTTCAGACCCGAGGTATGAAATGCATAGTTGCAGTGCACTGGGATATTTTGGATGGAGTCCCTTTTTTTATTTTTTATTGAGACGTTGAGTAGCAAGTAAGTGCTTGCTTTGCGGCTTAATAAAAATTATATAGGGTAGAGTGTTGAATTTGGGAGCTCTGCTTGCTCTGAATGATGAAAATTCTTTGGCTTACCTCCTAGGGAAAAATATTTAAGGAAGGAATAGGAATAAAAAGAAAAAAAAACAGATGAAATTTCTCTTTTTCTGTCTATCCTGCTGCCGTAATGTGCCCGTGGGCTGTGTATGGGGAGAATCTTGTCCGAGCAGAAGGTCTGCCAGGAGCCGCGTGATCGCCGCTTGTGCTGGGCAGAGATCTCAGCCCCCAGCGTTCGCGTGGCTCCTTCTCGAAACACACGTCAGCTTGAGAGTTTCCATGAGCTAATTTTGTGGTAATTTTTTTGTGTGGCATTTCAGGAACGTGGATTGGAGCCCTTCCCTCTTCTCCCCCCATCTTCCCTCGCTTAAGCTCCGGAGCGTTCAGCAGATGGTTTTAGAGGATTTAGAATTGCTTAACTGGCTGGATTGGATCAGGGTCCTGTTCTCCGGTGTTAGCCCTCTTGGCCGAACAGCTGGAGAGAGACTGGTTTGCAATCTCCTCTGACATGGGTAGAAAAATGCAAAGGATTCTTTTTCTGTTTTAAAAATAGAAATCAGTGACTTTGGAGGTGGAGCTCAGTAAGGAAGGAGGAAAAGGGAGGAGGAGCAATTCCATTTTTTTAGAAAATTTAGATTTCTGACACCACAGCTGCATGAAGAGCCCTGTTACAGCTGCAGTGCCTGCTGCAGGAGGAATTTTGTTCATTTTCTTTGCCTTCCCCTGCTGGTGCAGGACTGATTTTTTTTTTTATTTTTCTTTTCATCCTCTACTATCTCTTTTCTAGTTTCCCAAAGGATTTCCCAAAGGACAGGGCTCCTGTTACATCCCAGGGGGAGGCTATTTCACATCATGATGTTCCTATTGATACTCATCTTTGCTTCTCTCTCCTACTACATACACCCTTTTGTCTCACACTAGAAGGTTTCTCTTCCTCCTCTTTATGCATCTCGAGTATCTGGATGCAATCAGACTTCCACCCTTGTCATCGCTTTCTTAGCGCCGTTAATCTCCGCTCTGGTGGTTTGCCAGTCCTTCCCAACAGCCCGCCGGGTTTTCTTGCTTTGTCTTTGAGTTTAAGACTCGATTAATCCAGTTTCTCCGCAGCAATTAGTGCTTCGCGCTGACCTGCTGTTCAGTTTTCTGTGTTAGACACCTTCTGGCCGTTCTCCATTCCTTTTAGTATCCATATTAGCAAATTTTTGGAATCAGAATTTAATTATTGGATAATCAAACATGGAGCATTTTAATCGGTCAAATTAAACATACACGTTTAGCTTAATATCTGCAAAATCACCATCTGAGATGCAGTGTCCCGTGCTCTGACGCTCCTGGAACTTTCACAAACTAAAAATTCAAGTAAATTAAATCTTTTGGTTTAAGAAGCTTTGCGACTGCAGCAGGCTTTGGACAAGGTGATAAATTCATGAAACTGCTTCCCTCCCCTTGCTGAGCACAGAAGGCACAAAATAACGCGGATTTGAGTCTAAAAGCAACGAAATCTGCCCTCTCCACTTGAATCTGGACAAGATTTTTATAAATGGTTTTATTTTGCAGAAGCCTTCAGGTTTGCTGCTCCGGTTCTTCAGCGCAAGCTTGGCGCTCAGAATCCCTGCCTTGCTGGAGAAGAGACTCGCCGGTCCTAAGCCCATCGCCGGTTATTTACAAAAGTTGGGAATTTACTGAATTTACTCAATTTTAACTGAAAATTAATCTTTTCCTCTTCTGTTTTCTTTTTGAAGATTACAGGTACAAAAAGGATGAGCTGTTTAAAAGACTGAAAGTGACTACTTTTGCCCAGTTGGTACGTATAGTTCCCTCTCTGGCCTCTGAAAGTCGTTATCTTTTATAAACAACATTTTTGCTTTGTCTAAAGCCTTTTATATACTTCTATATCCCGCGTAATTCTTCCTGCCCTCATAGATTTCCCTTCATAAAGGTTCAGGGCAATATTTTTAGAGCAGTCAAACGCTTTTAGTTCCAAAATGAAGTTTGTAGTGACTCTGTCTTAATTTGTTCCCTATTTTTTTTTCCCATTAACGTAAGAGGATCTTCAAGCCTCTTACCAAAGAGAAGGGTTATGTCAAGCAGTTTTCAAATCTGATCTCATTTTGCTTTGTGTCAAGTTGTCCCAGCCTGGAGCCCTCCCTAATAGAGGATTTAACTGCAGAAGGAGGAAAGGTTGTGGCTTCAAGGATTTCTGTGTATTTTTTTACATTAAAAAATAATGGATCATTTACCCAAAAAAAGGAAAATCTGATCAGTGAATAAAGAGCTGTGTGTTGCTTGTATGTCAGTTCAAGAAAAATTGTGAAAATTAGAAAAAAACAAACAAGCTTTCCTCTAAGGAGAGAAAGAGGGAAGATTAATCTTGCAGATGTTGGAGTGATTCTGCAGAATCGCATCTTTAGTTCCCCTGGATTGTTAAAACCAATCCTTTGACTCTCGCTGCTCTGATGAATATGTGAATACCTCAGGTCAGCTCTCACAGACCAATTAACCACGTGAAATATCAGAAAACATTCTGGTATTTGATTTTGCCAGCGCAGCATACCTGACTTCTTTTTATTCTAAGGTTAAACTTTTTTTTTTTTTGCTACAACTTCAATTTAATAGAAGGACACACTCGCAGTACAGACCTCACATATGCATCTATACGTGACCTCAGGTCTGGTTGAGTTAAATGCATTTTGGCTTGAGGCTTGTTTTTCCTTAAGCCGATCCCCGCTCTCTTTCGTTGACACCGGTGCCTGCATATGAAGGTATTGTTGCTTGCTTTTGTCTCCTGCAGGTCGTCCAGGTTGCCTCTCTATCTGATGAAACCTTAGAAGTGACAACCGAGGAGATCCACAAGCTGGAAGGTAACAATATTTATTGTCAGCACAAAGGGAAGGAGCTGTAGATCACTGTCTTATGGTGAACTGCGGCCTCACAGACAAGTCTTTTAATCAGGAGGAAAAAATAACCTGTAGCTCGCAGTCCGTCCACGTTGGGAACAGAAACAGTCCTAAAACAGAAAGGTTTGCAAATAAGGAAGGCCTCTGTGCTGCCAGATTTATTGTGGTGACTCAGTAGATACAATGAATCAAGAATTAAATTTTCATTGAATTCTTAAAATGAGATCTTGAGCCCTTAGAAATCATTTATTATTTTTAATATGAGCCTCTGGGTAAGTCACCCATATAAGAGGATGAAGTTAAGGCTGTCTTTAAGAGACACACTTTCTTCTAAGAATAGAAACTGGCCTTAAAACCTGTTTGTTTATTTCCTGCGGCGTTTTAACTCTTTGTACCCTGTTCTCTTCCCAGATGGTGACTCTCCTGCCCCAGATGCAGACGCTGAAGTCACAGCAGGGACAAATGGGCAAGGCAGCCCTGATGGGACACGCAGCCCCATCCTGTTCATAAACAACACGGGAGCTGGGGAATCCTTCCGGTCCACGCTGCAGAGGTGCTCGATAATAACACCCCATTTTCTTCCTCTCTTAGCAGATAATTATTTTTACGCAGCTGATTATTTTAAATTGCTACTAGAGGCTTTATATTGTATTTCCTATGAAAACCTGACTTCGCAGGTCCAGGGATGTGAGCGAGATGTTGGCAGGTTTTCCTGTTGAAATGAGTTTGGTTTGTGGCTGTAACCCAACGCTGTTGCCACCTGATGGTTTCTCTAAATGCCTGACAGGGAAATAACTTTTGTGAGATTAGATCCAGGTCCCTGGGTTCAAGAATCTCTGGTGTAAGCTCAGTAACGTGCCTTCCTGGTGATCTTAACAGATTGTCCTGTGATTGATGACTCCAATATCCAAACCCAATCCATCACTAGTCAAGGTCGGAGGTGTCAGGAAGATCTTAAAGGTGAAGCTTTTTCTCAGCCCTTCCCTTGCTGCACCTGGGCAAATGTTAACAGAAGAGTTGAGACGTGAGCCTGACGGGCTCGGCAATCATGTGCCAAAGCCGCTAAGGGCACCTGGAGGTTTCTGTTCACGTCCCTTTTCCAGTCTGGTGATGGAGTGGGAATCCTCTGCACAGCGCTCCTTGGAGATGACAGCCAGTTATTTCCTGTGTCTGACTCGCTGAGATCTTGACATTGGCAGCTTCTTGGAATTATTGTTCGAAAGCCACCCGTGTCCTGGGGGCATCCCCAGCAGCGTGAGCAGCAGGGCGAGGGAGGGGATTGTCCCCCTCTGGTCCGCTCTGGTGAGACCCCCCCTGGGGTGCTGCACCCAGCTCTGGGGTCCTCAGCCCAGGACAGACACGGAGCTGCTGGAGCGGGGCCAGAGGAGCCCCGGAGATGGTCCAAGGCTGGAGCAGCTCCCGTGCGAGGACAGGCTGAGAGAGTTGGGGGTGTGCAGCCTGGAGAAGAGAAGGCTCCGGGGAGACCTTCCAGCACCTTCCAGTGCTGACAGGGGGCTACAGGAGAGCTGGGGGGGCTCTGGATCAGGGGGTGCAGGGACAGGATGAGGGGAACGGGTTTGAGCTATAAGAGAGGAGATTGGAAATTTAGATATTAGAAATAAATTCTTTAGTGTGAGGGTGGTGAGGCAGTTGCCCAGGGTACCCAGAGAAGATGTGGATGCCCCATCCCTGGAGGGGTTCAAGGCCAGGCTGGATGAGGCTTTGGGCAACCTGGGCTAGTGGGAGGTGGCCCTGCCCATGGCAGGGGGTGGCACTGGATGATCTTTAAGGTCCCTTCCATCCCAAACCATCCTGAGATTCTCTGATTCTCCCTCACCTCAAAGTCACTTCAGACGTAACACACCTGGACTTGACTGATCCAGAAGAGTGTGGTATGTTCAAGGCTGTACTCTTGACTATTTTTTATATTCATAAAAACAAAATCAGTCTCTTATGATGTACTGGAAAGCCTGCAGTAGAATCTCTCCGTTTTTATGTGGTGCCTGGCTGGTGGAACAGTTGATGGAGAAGCTCTTGGACCTGTGCAGGGGTACAGAGGTGACAGAGTGACAGAAGTTCAGAGTGACAGCTTGCGCAGTAACCTCCTCTTTCCTCTTGTAGCGTGATAAGCGGCGTTGGCGAACTGGATATAGAAAAGGACACTCCGAAGAAAGCGGATACCCAGGCTAAAGACATGCCTTATCCCGACTGCCCCTTCCTGCTTTTGGACGTACGAGACCGAGACGCGTACGACCAATGTCACATCGTTGGAGGTGAGGAGGAATCTCACAGCGTTGGGGTCGGATACTCAGCTTTTCGTGTCGTAGTCTGGCTGGCTTCATTTTTCCCCCCAAGGTGGGACATCACTTGGGTGCAGAGTGTTCTCAGCACTCATCCAGCACACCCATCTTTCCGGGAAAGGGGTGAGGGGGGCCCAAGCTGATGTTAATCCCTTATTCAGTGGGTTTCCAAGTCTGTTGAACTGTTACAAATCTGTCAGTTGTATTCCAGGTTGCTCAGCCACTGTGTGATTTTTTTTTTTTTTTTTTTTTTTTCCTCCTCTGCAGCTTATTCCTACCCTATTGCAACCTTGTCTAGAACCATGAACCCATATACAAATAATATTCTGGAATATGTATCCTTTACCATAGAAAGTGCTGGAATTAAAAAAATAAAATGCTGGGGGGGGGGATGTTTGTGGGGGCTTCCAAAAACAATTGGAGCCGTCGCTGTGACCGGGACAGTGCTTAACCAAAAAATTGGGATTTCAAGGAAGGTGGGAGGGGAGATCCTTTACGCTGGCTGTGATCACCCATTGCAGCTCCGCTGCCACCAGCAGATGCCTGACTCCGGTTCCTCAAACATGTAATTCCTCCTGATTCTGGTGGGACCTGCCCAAGTTTGGCTTTTCTTGGGATTTTGGCTGCTGGAAGCCAAAGCCGTGCTACTGGGGCACCTGTCCCCCGCTGGCGCTGGGGCGCTGGGCTTCCTGAGGGATGCGTCCATCAAATCCTTTGGCTTCCTCTCAGCACCGTGATGAGGATTGGCTTTGCTCCGGGGGACAGAAAGAGGATTATTAGCTAGGATTAGGCTGATAATTTCCCAGGTTGTTAGCTTGTGAGGGCAGAGAGGAGGTTGGAAACAAAGGTGCTTCTTAGTATTTCCTGTTACTGACCGATCTCCAAAGCAGTGGTGGACCTCCACTGTGTTCTTCCAGCATCTCGCAAGCTCCAGCTGTTGAAAAATCAGTTTTAAAACCCAGGTGAAGGGAAAACATTCCTTCCTGGTGCTCACAAATCAAGCAGGGAGTCTCTCAGTCTCCAGTCCCGTTTGTTTATCTCTCTTTATCTAAAAAATATTAACGGTCACCTGAAGTTTACAGATGAATCCTTAGCTGTTCTATCAGAAAAATGCACACGGGAAAATTATCATTTTATACGACAACGACGAGAGGTTAGCCAGCCAGGCTGCGACAACCATGTGCGAGAGGGGCTTTGAGAACTTGTTCATGTTATCCGGAGGTGAGTGGGGACGGGCACGAGATCCCCGAGATCTTGGGTGGGTGGAGAGAGAGGGTTTCGTGAGCTGGAGGTTGGAAAGAGCTGGATGTTCAGCTCTGTCGAGTAGTTTATTTGTGTCCGATAAAATCACCGATCCCACCTTAGCCGGTGGTCACCGGTAACGTGTGATCTGTGTGTCTGCAGGTCTGAAGGTCCTTGCACAGAAGATCCCAGAGGGTCTGATCACCGGCTCGCTCCCCGCCTCCTGCTACGTGGCAGCTCCCACGGGATCTGCCCGAAAAAGGAGCTCTCCCAGAGTGCCACCCGCACGTGCTGAGAATAAATGGAGATTGTCCGCAGACGATCTACAAAAGATAAAGTACTACCTGGAAGAGGAGCACATTCCTTCAGACACTGCCAGTAAGAGTCCAGTGGCTGAAGCCACTTTCTGCAGCTCTTGAGCAGTTCTCTACTTTATTCTTTCCCTGAGACTGCTGGGAGAGGGAGAAATTTTTTCCAAACTGCTTGAGAAGATCCACCAAAACCTGCTCTATGCTGATCCCAGAGAACTTAAATCTTATTTAGCTTCACGATGGCAAAATCCTGGGCTTGCTGAGGGCAGGCATGTCCCATTCTGCCCACGATATTCAAATTTCTTTAGGTTTTCCTGATGATTAGTAATTTTTTTTCACATTCTTAGTCTTGCACAGCTAGATAGAGTCTGCCTAGAGCCCCCCACTGAATTATTTTTTGATCTGTATGTTTACAGCTGGCAACAGATCACTTCCATGTCCTTGTGCTCTGCCTTGTGCTCTGATTTTTTAATTTATTTTTTAATTTTTTTCCCCCCAGGCCGTCTTAACCGTGGTTCTTCCGGCCGCGATTCCAAGGCGACAGCCGTGAAGAGCAGCCCCAGTCTCCCCAGTACCGCTGGCAACGTGGGATCCGTCACCGCTCGCTCACTCAGCAGGAGCAGCTTCCAGAACAGGCCATGGAAATAAGCAGCGGATCTCTTCTGAATAAACAAATATCCAGGTTCTGGGAACCCTGAGCAGTGCAGCCCGTTTGTCGTTTTAGGAATCCACAAAAAAAAAAAAAGGCAGCGGTGGTGTATAAATGGCAGCTCGGGGAAGGCTGGGGGAGCCGCGACGGTTGATGTTTCCTAGGATCAGGAACGGTATTGCTTTGGCAAGGCTGACTTTTAGGCGCAGGATCAGGACAGAGTTGATAAAAGTGATTTTGTAGCGGAGGGAGGAAACTGGTAGTAAAGTCTGACCAGTAGAAAGGGTTTCTGCGAAGTAGTTCGGACAAATGACTTTGTGTCTGTAATGCCCGGAGCCGCAGACTGTGCCGACGGAACACGTGCGAAGGTAAACGGGCCAGAAATCACCCGTGAGCAAAGCCTTTGGTGTTTTGTAGCAGAGAGACAATCAGCATCTTGCCAAAATATTGGAGAGAGGATTCCTTAAGGTGTTTTTTTTTTTTAAATTATGTTAATGAACAGAAGTATTTGTAATAAAGATAGTTTTGGAAACGTGGCGCTGTAACGACAGCTGCGTTTGCTCGTGGACAGTTTGTGAAACAGTTCTGTGGTTTTAAAGGGGAGCTGGAGGAGAAAATAACTTTTTTTTTTTTTTTTTTTTCCCCTCTTGTCTCCCTTCTTGTCGAGAAGGTTTGGCTTCTAGCTGTGCTTTTTCCTCTTTGTTCCTTGCTGTGGTTACAGAGAGGTGGTCGCGGTTTTTGTTCTAAACGAGATTCAAGGAGAGAGTAAGGCTGCCAGATGTGCTGAGCAGGGCTTGAGCTGCCGTCTTTTAGGGCAAAATCACTCTGTGCTCCTCTTCTTGGCGCGCAGGCGGAGTATCCCCGTAGTTCCCCTGGTTTTGCTCCTTTTCCAATTTGCCAGAGCAGCTTGCTGGTCTCTGGAGCTGCAAAAAACTACGAGGAGGAGCCCGTCAAGTCGAGGTTAGGAGCCAGAATGTTGTTTTGCTTCGTAATACGGTACTTGAAGGCAAACTGGATGCTTCAGCGGAGCAGCAAGGAGCTCTGCAGTTCCTGCTAGAGGTGGAAATGGATTCCCGACGCTGGAAATTTATTCCCAGCTATGCCCTTGCCAGTGGTTTTTGAAGCAGCTTCTTTAGGGTGGCAGAAGGGGGAATTTTCTTCTGCCTTCTCAGCAGGGTCCCTAAAACCTCGCAGGGACCGTGGGTGTGATAACTGACCAGGGTGGGGAGATGTAATCGGAAATGAGCATCACGGCTTCCATCCCATCAGTGCTTCCGCCGTACCAGCGTTGGCTGGGTGACCGAGAAATCACCTGAAACCACCCAGAGACCAGGCAGAGCTGCCAACTGGAGACATCGCGGGTGGTTACAGAGAGATCCTGCTCTCTAGCCTTCACCTACGGTGTTGCTCAGCTTGGGCTTGCGGGGGATTTTGGCGTGGCTTTGGGGGTTTCACTTGGGGTTTTTTCCCTGTTTTTGAAGTAGACAATCTCTACCAGACCCCAAAATTCACCCGTGGTGCGGATCGTCAGGGGATAATTCTGGTAAAAGGGCAAGGTGAGAGAAAGTTGGCCAGTTGAAGACTCAACACCTCTGAGCGCGTTTGTCGTGTTTATTGTGTCGTCGTGAGTCTTAAATCAGAGGAGTGCGGTGACAGGGGCTCCAGCCTCTGATCGGAGCCGTAACCTCAGCCTCTGGTGCTCCGTCGGGATCCTCCGGAGGGAAAATAAGGGGAGAAATCAAGGGGCGTAGGGCAGAGGCAGCATTTCAGATGGACTGAAGAATGCCCCCAGGTGTTCGAATATTTTTATCCAGAACAAAATCTGGTCGCAGGGAGGTAGCTTCGAGCTCCCAGCTTCCCAAAGAAACCTTTGGACACTTTAAAATTGTCCAAATTTGTACAAACCGTCCTTCCAACCCATCCCGTCCTGGGATCCACAGGGAGCGTGGCCGTGTCCGTGCAGACTGTAAGAGTTGGGCTGGGGTATGAAGATTAAAAAAAAATTAAAAATTATTTCAGCCCAGCCGTAGGAAGCTGGTTGTATCTCGCCGTCCTACGAACTGCTCCGCTGTCTTACCTCCCCGCTTGTTCCCGCTTCCGGAAGAGTTTTTGGTGGTTTAGTTGTAGGCGTTTTTAGTTTGAAGGAAGTAGTTCGTCCTCCTAGGTCGGAGCGGTTGGCTTGCTGTGGACCGGCAGCTTCAATTCTTGAGAGAAAAATGGGTTTTAAAGAGTTGGAGCCCAAAGCAGGAGCCACAGCGGTTTGCTTCTCGTCCACACTCTTCCCTCGCTGCCTTGGGACGCTGGCTTACCTCTTGGGGTGATCAATTAAAAAAAAAAAATCAATAAAAGCTAAATAAACCTTTCAGAGGAGCTGGATATTGAAGCATCACGGAAATCCCACGTTTAGCTTCGAACGTTGGGGTTTAACGTGGCTCAGGTCTGATCTTGATGTCCTGAGTCAGCATCCTCTACGCCACCTCTATTTTTTTTTTTTTATGTCGTGAAATAAAAACGTCGAACGAAGCAGCATCTGCGCAATTCAGTTGGTGCTTGAAAAAGGATCCAACTCGGTGGATTTATCGGGAGAGGGGAGAGCCAACAGAACCATTTATTCTCTGCTTGGAAACCAGTCCCGCCGGTGTGCGAGGAGGAGGAATTTCAGCTCCGTGAGCGCGTGGAAGTGTTGTTACGGTTGTAAAAAAAAAATATAAAACAGACAGACAGAACTAACCCGAGCTGTTTGAGATCCTCCAACAGGGCTTCAAAGGAAGAACTCAATGTATCTTCCCATCATCTCGATGGATTTACGTGGTTTTGGACTCTTGACTTGATGTTTGGAGGATGGAGTCAAACTCTCTGGGCGTTTTAATTGTTTAATTTAATAAAAAGTAAATTACACCCTATGGCCAAGTGTTGATTTTTTTTTTCAGTTTGAGCTTTGACAGCTGCTGGAGAGCACGGAGCGGCGCCGGCAGAAGCTGGGCGCTTGGCTCCCCCTCCGCTCGGGGTTGCAGCGGGTGAGGAGGGACCTTTTTTTGGTGTTCAACCACAAAAAATTTTTGTATCCCACTTTTTAAATTCCTTTGTAATCCCCTTTTCGGGCCGCGGGGCCAGCACCCACGGAAGCGCCAAGTCAGCCTCAAAAAAAAACCCTTTTCACCACGATTTGGAAAAAAGGAAAACAAAATAATTTCTCATCCTTCTTTATGTTTATTTATTGTGTTCTTTTCCCTCCCCACAGCTCATTCAACCCCGATGGCGGTCAGTACGGGTGGTCCCGCGCGTGCTCCATGATGACCTTCAGCGCCAGCCACGTCTCCTCGGCGGTGGGGATGATCTGCTTGGCGGGGAGCAGGAACCCGTAGCGCCCCGTGTCCCGCAGCTCGAAGGTGAAGGAGTATTTGATGCCCTGATTGTACGTCCAGTCGACGGTTGAGCCGCTGGCGGGATCTGAGCGGGTGGGGGGGATGCGAAACGTTAAGTCGTTCTGCGTCGTGAAGGTTTTTCACGGGACATTTTTTGTGTGAGGGGTGGTTTTGGTTCGTTTAAGGGGGGACCGCTGCTCCTGGTTACTTACAGATGGTCTTGTAGATGCTGCCGTACTGGAATTTGGTGCCGTAGAGAGAAGACAGAGCTGCCACCGCCCTCCCGGAAAGCTCGTGCTGGGAACACACACAGAAGAGAGGAAAATGAGACGGGGAAAGCCTGCGAGATACAGCCTGCAGGAAAGGTTGGGGTTTTATTTTCGGAAAGGACGCCAAAGCTCAGGAGCCTTGGCCTTGGGGAGTCCCCAGCGGTTTCTTGCCAGTGCCTCCTCCACGGTGGATGATGGAGGTTGGTCCTCCTTGGAGGAGGAGAGCAGCCTTGCAGCATCCCACCCCTCTTCGCCCCTCCACGTCAGCCCTACCAGTTCCGCGTCGTCGGGCGCTGGGGTCTTGGTGTAGCCGTAGGGGTAGAGCAGGAGCTGGGAGTAGCTGTGGATGGAGATGAAAGCCTTGATGTTGCCGTGGGTGTTCACAAAGTCCACGATGGCCTTCACCTCGGGTTCGGAGTTGGCATAGGGTCCACGGTACGTGTCCGAGCAGGAGCTGCTGCTTGACCCGCTCCCTGCGGAGACATGAAAACACGGTGTTGGGTGTTTGGTGGCAGTTGAGTGGCTCAGAGTCCCAAAGGTGAAGAGCCTTTTCCATTTCCAAGGTCCAAGAGCTTTTCCCACCCATCAGCTGCTCGGTGGCCACTGAGGACCACTCTTGGGGCTCTTTGTAGATGTTTGTATGATGGCTTTCACCGGTGGTGCCCACTGTGCTGGTCACTAGGGGACACGAAAGACCTGGTAGAGCCCAAACCCACGTCTCTGCCACGGAGACCAAGTCCCATCTCTTCCCCAGGGGACACCAAAGCCCTGGTAGGACCCAAACCCATGTCTCTGCCATGGAGACCAAATCCCATCTTTTCTCCGGGGACACCAAAGCCCTGATAGAGCCCAAACCCACGTCTCTACCACGGAGACCAAATCCCATCTCTTCCCCAGGGGACACCAAAGCCCTGGTAGGACCCAAACCCACGTCTCTGCCACGGAGACCAAGTCCCATCTCTTCCCCAGGGAACACCAGTGGATCTTTCTAAGCCACAACTGGCCTCAGAGTCTTACTGGGAGGGTGGAAACCCCCCCGTAGGGTCAAGGGGAGACCTCTGACCTCCAAAACCTGCGTCCCAGTTGCGGTTGGGGTCCACACCGACGCAAAGGGAGCCTGAGCGCTTGGACCTGGTCTTCCGCCACATGCGGTTCTGGAAGGACAGAGTCATCTCAGGCGGTGGCCATGGCTGGAGCTCCACCAGCCTCAAGCTGGGGGGACTGATGGGTCATGGTGGTCCCCTTCCCACCCCGTGGAAATGTAGACAAGGAGGATTTGAGCTTTCAGGAGCCTCCATGTACCCCATCCCGTGTGGCTGTGGGAGTGGGAAGCCAGGTCCATACCTGGCTTTGGGTGTAGGCAAAGCCATCGGGGTTGGT
>WKFP01013786.1:23706-34809 GCA_011057875.1 Pterocles orientalis
CCCCCTGATCCAGAGCCCCCCCAGCTCTCCTGTAGCCCCCTGTCAGCACTGGAAGGTGCTGGAAGGTCTCCCCGGAGCCTTCTCTTCTCCAGGCTGCACACCCCCAACTCTCTCAGCCTGTCCTCGCACGGGAGCTGCTCCAGCCTCGGACCATCTCCGGGGCTCCTCTGGCCCCGCTCCAGCAGCTCCAATGAAGTTGAAGATGTCTTCCAGTGAGGTGGGGAGCTGCCAGGAGAGGCCACGCTGCACGTGGAGGGATGCTTGGTCTCTGGGCTCAGCTAAAACCTCCGCCCAAGGAGGAGAATCGTGTCCTGGGGGAAGTGTCGCTGCCACCACGAATGTCACCGGATGAAAGAACCGTGACACGGGCTGAGCATGGCCCCAGCGAGACAAAGCGAATGATCTGCAGAGCAAAGTACCTCGTCTATCGTGTGGTAGGAGGCAAAATCGAAGGTGCTGGTGCTTCTCTCTGTCCTCCTGGATTTATTCATGGTTTTCTTTTCTTCATCCAATAATTCCTGTATAGGAGAAAAAAAACAACAAACAAACAAACAAACAAAATCAAAGTCTGGAAGGAGCAGGAGGTTGAGTTTTTTCTTCCATATCCTCATGGTTTCCAACTTCTTGGACCTTCTCTTGGAAAGGAAGTGCAGGAGCTCGTCCCTCTCCCCACTGCAGCCCTTACCTGCAGGTCCTCGATCATGACGCTGTAGGAAATGTTGTTGGATTCCAGGAAGGTTTTGACTTTTTGGAGGCTGGGGAAAGGCACCTGCAGGTCGGCTGGGAGTCCAGGACGGCTTGGGCGACGCCAGAAATCAAGCTGGTGTGGAGGAGAAGAGAGAGCTTGGCCCCGTCCCATGCTGGTGCTCAGCTGCTGAGCGTCCCAGCACCAAAAGGGCTCTCAGGAGACTTTCCACGAAGGATCTAAAAAGGTCTTTGGCCAAATGTTGGGCCACACATGGGCAGCAGGATGGGTCAGGGTCCCTTTGCCTCACTCCGCGGATCTTCTACACAAACAAGTTTCAGCCCAAGTTGCTTGTTGGCTGCAAACGTCCCTTTGACTGGTGGATATTTGTGATCTGAGCTGACACAACGAGACACCGGAGTCCCTGCACGCTGGTTTTACTCTTTAATTTTGTAGAGGCATCTCCTGAGGTCAGCTGTGGGGTGCAGATGTTGTTCCCCACCACCCCTCTCTCTTCTGCTGCTTAAATTGTTCGCTGGGGCTCACCCCCCATGGAAGCAACCAAGAAAAATGCAGCAGGAGAAGAATTAAGTCATAATTCAAGCCAAAAAAAAAAACAACCAAACCAACATTTAGACATGCTGCAGTGGTTGGGGTGTTCTCGCTTTGTCTGAAATATGAGCGCTCAGGGTGCTCTAAGCTCAACATTATATAATTATAAATTACACGTATCCAAAAAGGGGAAGGAAAATTGGATGTGAGGTCAAAAGAAGGAGGGATGCTCGGGGCACCCGTGGCCGCTCACCTGCAGCTCTGTCCGCTCCCCCAGCACCCTGAGCAGGGCGATCTGCTCCTCATCGCCAGCCGTGACGCAGAGGACCTGGTCCCTGCGGGGAGGGAGAAGCATCAGCACATGGAGAGGGGAGAAAAGGCGCTGAGGCTGCAGCGCTGACGTGGCCCCATCGTGGGCTGGGGGGAGGCTGTGAAAGGTCCACACGGGCTCGGTGGGTTGGAAAGTGCGTCAGTTGTTGGAGGTTTGGTGTCAAGGGTGAAAACAGTAGGTTCAGAATAGGTGCAATGGGAAAAAGAGCAAGTGTCGGGGAGCCCAGGGTGGTCTTCATCCTTCCTTGGATCATGAGATCTCCAAAAATGTTGGGAAATGTCTGACATATTGATGTTCTGCCTATGTCATGGTTTGGGTTGGAAGGGACCTTGAAGCCCACCCAGTGCCACCCCCTGCCATGGGCAGGGACACCTCCCACTAGCCCAGGTTGCCCAAAGCCTCATCCAGCCTGGCCTTGAACCCCTCCAGGGATGGGGCATCCACAGCTTCTCTGGGCACCCTGGGCCACTGCCTCACCACTGGCCCTGAGGTTTCCCCATCTTGGGTCAGTCCTTCCCCCGGCAAAGCTCGGGGTGATGCCCTCAGGATTCACCATCCCCTAATTTCTACCCATCGCATGCTCAAAACCTTCCTCCAAAGCTGGGGTGAAACCATTCCTGGTGTCCTCATGGCAAAAGCTGCCGGATTTCCGTCCTTTGGGATGTCCCCCTTCTTGTTGATCCCAAAGGAGAGCGGATGGGACCAGGAATCTCTCACCCCAGTCCCCATCCCCACCAGGGTGTCCCACCAGCCCCCTGCTTTCGGCAGGACTCACCCCACGAAAAGCTGCTCGCTGCAGGCGGCTGCCACGAGGGCGGTGAAGACCAGGAGGATCTTCATGGTGAGCGGACGCAGACGAGCTTCAGCCCTCGAGGGCGTATATAGTCCCTCCTCTAGACTGCTCCGGGGGCACTCGTGGGACCTTCTCACCAAGGCCACATCCGCTGTCCCCAACAGAGCCGGCGGTGACAAACGGATGAGCCAGGAACAGCTCCGAGGAGCCCAAATGTTCGTTTGAGTCGGCAAAGTCAACAAAAGAGCAGCCAAATGAGGGAGGATCCGATAACGTCGGGTCCTGCCGTGGGCGGCCGGGCAGGATGCGTGCCCACACACCCAGCTTAGTGCGAGTAGGTGTCGTGGTCACAGTCACCACCCAACCCACGGGCGGTGGCGACAGTGGGGTCACAGGACCCCGGAGCACACAAGGACACGGCGCTTTGTTTCCAGGAATTTCTTTATTACAGGTGAGTAAGTCAAGAATAATTATAATTAGTAAAGTTACTACAAAATTACTAGCAGAAAAGCAAACGTATATATTTCTGATTAATTACTTATACACACATTTTTATATATATTTGAAAAATCAAAGTATATCAAATTATTACCGTTCATCAAACCACTCCCCGGAGCGGGGCCAGTTGACGATGGATGAAGCGTCACTTCAAAGACAACGGGCATCACGGAGCCCCGGCGAGGGTCCGAGGGGTCGCACAGGGACGTTCACCTCGGGGTGATGCTCGGAGAGAGAGGAAAAGTGTCTGGTTTTGGGGTAGAAAGAGCGGCTCATTTTTGGGTAGAAAGCGAGTTATTTTTCATGTGTTTAAGTGTAGATACTCGAGTGGGCGCAGGGCAGCAGCTCCTGGAGCGGCGTGGCTGACTTCTGCTGCCTGAGGAGGTCACTTTGCCATAGTGGGCTCTTTGTTCCGCAGGTTATAGCGGCGGCTTTGTTCCCCAGGTCACAGCAGTGCCTTTGTTGGGTGTTTATCTACATGGCCCCAAGCTCCCGCCCGCGCTCATCAAGGATGCTCCGAGTTCCCGGGCTGAGTTCCCAGGCTGGCAGACACCACCTCGGTTGGGTTTTTTTTAGCAGACATCTTCTATCGATGTTTTTTTCCCCATTAAAACCAGCTTGTCCCTCTGGTTGCACCACGGGGACGGTGCCATGGTCACGGGTCCGTTACGGCTTCACAGTGCGGAACCGGCGCTGTCGGTGAGGTGGTCCTGCCTGGTGACACCAGGGTGGAGGTCCTCATTGGGGCAGGATGGGAAGGGACCGCGGGAGGTCCGTCTCTGACCGTCTGGACAAAGCAAGGTCAGCTCTAGGAGCAGACCAGGTCCCTCCGTGGTGGGTTTTGGAGGCTTCCAAGGATGGAGGCTGCCCAGCCCCTCTGGGCCACGTGTCCCACTGCTGGACCGTCCTCCTGGTGGAAAAGCATTTTCCGGTGTCCAGCCTGGTTCTCTCTTGCTTCAGCTGATGCTGTCATCTCCCCCATCATGCTTTGCGGTGAAGAGCTTGGCTCCGTTTTCACAGGGACAGGAAGGTCCCTGTTGGTTCCCCCCACCCCAAAGCTGTCTCATCTCCAGATGTCCCTCGGTATCTCACAGGACATATCCTCCTCTTGGTGGCCTCCATGGGTCTTGCTCCAAGTCTCTTTGGTTCCAGGGAGACAAAACCTGGATGCAGCTGTCCTCTAGCCAGGCACTATAGAAGCAGAGGGGCCAGGTGGCCTCAAGATGGTTGGAATGATCTTCAAAGCCGGGGTGAAGCCACAGGTCTACAACCCCGGCTGGGGCTCCTCAGGCTCCGCATCTCCTGCCACAAAGTCCACGTACTGGTGGCAGCAGGTTGGTCAAGTCCAAGAGCCAACCATGTGCCCTGGGTGTGTTTTTATCGCCAGCTGGAGGATTCCTCCCTGGAGAGGTTCAAGGCCAGGCTGGATGAGGCTTTGGGCAACCTGGGCTAGTGGGAGGTGGCCCTGCCCATGGCAGGGGGTGGGACTGGATGATCTTTAAGGTCCCTTCCAACCCAAACCATTCTGGGATTCTACGATTTTCACTTTGGGAAGCAGGTGCCCCTGCCCAGAGCCATGAGCAGAGGGGATGGGGACACGTGCGGGGAGCACCCCACGCTCAGGTTTTCTTTCCAAAACAGCCCCACTTAACCCAAAAATAAACCCACATGGTACCTCCCCGTGCCTCACCTTCATCTTCACCTTTCTTTCCCTGCCAGCTCACGTCCTTTGAGTCTGAACTAACACTTTACGCACTACACCAGGTGTGTTTGCTCTCCTGCCAAGCTCAGGAGGAGTGAGTAACTCACCAGCTGCTGGGGGGATCGCGGGACATCGAGATAAACCTGTTAGACTCGATAATCGCTGCAACAGCAGCAGGGATTGCTAACCGCTGATCCTTCAGTGGCCCCCCTGCAAGGCCCTGAGCTCTTTGCTCTTAATCCCCAAGAAATTAGCAGGCTGAGCAACACAACGAGGGAGGCAGGCTCTGGAGGGACCACAAACTGGTTTTGCTGGGTGAGAGCAGGCGTCTTCCCACCTCCGTCCTCCCTCTAACCGTGCCCAGTGGGTAAATCTCGGAGAGAGAAAAGGGGCAGGACAAATATATAGGGAGATTAGGCCAGGAGACCCCTTCTTCTACCAGCAGTCGGTGGTCTGGCTCGTTAAAGGAAATTAAATTCCTTTAATTAGTCTCACAGCCTGGATTATGCTGCTTAACATCAGCCCCCCTGCACAAGCCCACCCTGCCTCAAGAAGCCAACTCTGCTGCAGCCCCCAAGTTTACAAGAGGAGCAACACAGAGTTGTTTTGCACAAAAAAAAAAAAATTTAAAAAAAAATCTTCCCTGTCCCATCTGAACAGCCCCTGGACACTACCAGAGCAGATAATAATCATGTAAATTCCCCCAGCCGTAGTTACGCTGCAGCAGTGATTAACTTTCTAGATGATCTAGTTCATCATCCAAGTGCTCTTGAAGAGTTCACACCAACTTTCAATCAAACAAATTCCAAAAATACTTCAGAAAACCTGCACCCTCACCACCGTGGAGCCCGTTTCTGCACGGGTGACAAGGTGGGTTGTGAGGAGGGGGTTACTGGGAGGTCTGCAGGACTTTAACACGCTGCTAAGAGCTAGCATTGCTCGGAGCAAATATATTTTGCGTTTACTAAGAGATGGAGCTGCACAAGGCACGACAGTTCGCTCGGGGATGAGCATCTCCTCCTTTCCCAGCACATCTTTCTGCTCTTACATTTAATTTCCCCTTGGCCTCCGTGCTGACGCAAGTCCCTCAGCTGAATTCTGGTTTATCTGGGTGGGAAAAAGCCCGCTCTCCTCGTCTCACCGGAGGTCACTCCGACACCTCAACAGCCACACAAGCTTCCATCCTCCTCTTGTCACTGTTCCTACTGCATCTCATCGAGGTGGACCACAACTGGGTCCTAAAAATCTCCCAAGGGATGCGCCGTGCACACAGAGATGCAGTGAACAAGACAAGGATGAAACATCTTTCACACGCAGACGGGTATTGCTGGAGGAGGAATGCACACAGGGTTTTTATTCAGCCAGGTGCTGCCTCGAGAACAGCAAGGGAAGAAGATTTTATGAGCTTGCTGCTCCCGACAGCTGATTCCCACCCCAGCGTTTAGTACGGGTGGTCTCGTACGTGCTCCATGATTTTTTTCAGACCCAGCCAGGTCTCCTCTGCAGTCGGGATAATTTGGTTGGCTGGCAGGAGGAAACCGTAGCGACCTGTGTCTCGCAGCTCGAAGGCAAAAGAGTATTTGATGCCGTAATCGTAGCTCCAGTCGATGCTGCCTCCGCTGGCTTGGTCTGAAAAAGGAGAAGAGCCAGAGGGGTGAAGAGAGGATTTTTTCTGTCCTATTTTTTATATTTGTGAGGGATAAGTATTAGGTTTTTAGGCGAACACTCAGCTCTGATGTTTGACTGGTGCTGTCTCTCTACAGAAGCTTCCAAGAGGGAGAGATTTTGGGTGGGGACAGATCTTGTTGCCCTGGGGCAGCCCATAAAAGCTCAGACTGGGAAAATACTCACAGATCGTCGTGCAAATGCTCCCCACAGTAAAAGTGGTGCCGTACAGGGACTGAATGCAACTGGCGGCAGCTCTTCCCAAGGCATCCTGGAGAGAAGATGAAGGACGAGTTGGAAAGTAGCCACGCTTAATGAGATCAAATGTTAAGATTTCACCAACCTGAACCATACTCAGCGAAATCTCCACAATCTTTCAGAAAATTTCCAATCTTTTTCACCCCCACAATAGACTAGTGCCAAATCAATCAATTTCTTAATCATTCATACTGGTGAGAGCACGCACAGCTTCCACAGTGTCTTTGGGAGGTGAAATTGCAGGGGAATTAAATCACAGCAGGTTCTAGATCTGATCATTCAGTGTTCATCTCACCGTCTTGTCAAGGGAAATGTCAAGAGATACCAGAAAATCCCAAGGCAGCTGGAGATCTTCCAGTACTCGGTGGTCAGCTTTGTGCTCATTTCAACGATGTAACAGGTGGTAGTAGAGAAAACAGAGCCAAGCTCTTCCCAGAGGTGTAGGGAAAAAGGAAAAGTGGCAACAAATTGCCACAAGAGGAATTGCATTTAGGTGTTAGGGAAAAAGAAAATCCCCGTGACAGTGAGGAAACTTTGGGAAGGGCTCAAAGAAGCTGCAGGATTTGTCTTCGGACAAATCCAAATAAAAACTCAACCCTAAGCAACCCGATCTGATCTTGAAATTGTCTCCGACTCCAAAGCCTGCCTGCTTTCAGCAGAGGGTAGGGTTAGAGACCTCCAGAGGTCCTTTCCAGCTGAATTTTTTTGGTGAGATATTATTATCAAAGATATTATTACAGCTGTGATGCTGTCGTTAAAGGAGAAAGAAGGAAACATGGATGAGCGAAGAGGGCTGAGAATGGGTGCGGATGCCATGGGTTCGCATATGACCAAAAGTTCTCTTTTAAAGGCGTTGCACCGGGTTTTTGTTCACTCTCACGGATGGTTACTGTTGTGGACGACAGAGTTTAGCCTCTTGTTTTTATCCTGACAATATACTTGAGTAAAGCCAGCTGGACAGGACAGAGGAAGCTAAAGCCAAGTGAGGATGTCTCACCAGCTCGGCGTGGTCTGCCGGTTGGGTGCATTTATAGCCATAGGGGTACATCAGGAGCTGCGAGTAACTGTGGAGGGTGAGGAAGGCCCGGATGTTTCCATGATTCTTAATAAAGTCAACGATGGATTTAACTTCCACCTCCGAGTTGGCGCTGGGCCCACGGTAAGAGTCAGAACAGGGATTGTTACTGGCTCCTGGACCTGTTGGTGCAAAGAGGGAACAAAGGCAAACCTGTAAGAGCTGGCATTCACACAGGGTCAAAGAGGACCAACGCAAAGCCGGGCTTCCTAAGAACACGTCTTCAGTCAAAGGCAAGGCCTTGAATTTTCTTTCTGAATCCCTTCTATTAAGGCACTTGCTAGTTCTTTGTAACAGGATCTGGGAACATGAAAGGAAACTTTCTTCTTAGTGACAGCAAGAATCCGGAGATTTTATTCCTACCTCCAAACCCTGCATCCCAGTTGCGGTTCGGATCAACTCCAACACACAGGCTGCCTTGATTCTTGGAGCGGGTCTTGCGCCACATGCGATTCTAAAACAAACACACACTATGGCTTCAAAAAGGAGCAAATCTCGGTCCTTGCACTAAAACTGCTCCCCAGAAACAGCTGCCATTCACCAGGAAGCAATCCTAGGCACAAGCCTAAGACTATTTTCAATAGGTTCACTGCCAAGATGGGCCAACAGACAAAAATCGAAGGGCTGGGGAATTTAGAGTGGGTTAAGACAGTTAGACAAATAATTAGTATCTTTGGCTGCCCAGGTCTTTTGTAACTCCTTCTTACGCCATTAAGAAATGGACTTTCAGAGCCTCCTTCCCTCACACTGATTGTTCGCTTGGAAGAGCAGGACAGCTTTCTAAATCAGCTCAGACACGCAGCGTGCTTACTCACGGTGGTGTGAGTGAATACATATCCATCAGGGTTTGCCACTGTCAGCAGGAAAATGTCCATTTTGTTCAGCAGAGAGGTGACGGATGGATCCTGCCCATAGTCGGAGGCAATCTAAGCAGAGACAATATGGTACGTCGTGATTATCAGCACATTCCTTTCCCGCACGCTTACGCTCTAACAGCTAGGTACAGAGGCAAGCCTGCCTTTCAGGGCAGGGAAACATTAATTATCTTCTGGCTGTAACAGTTCCTCGTTAGACTTGGAGCTTAGAGAGGGTAATTAATCTGTTTTACTATTTTATTCTGAAGACAGGAAGTTCATGGAAGAGGGCAACAGAATTATCTCCTGCCTGTCGTGGAGAATGGGCCAAGGCTGGCACTAAGATTGAGATGGATTAGCCAGGCTGGGAATACACAACTGTGCTGCGCTCCTCTGGCAGTTTCGTCATTTTCAGCAGAATTTAAACACTCATTTATACAGAGCTGGAAGTTTTGGCACTTTTGCGGAAGGTAGCCAGCAACACAGTGTTTCTCTGTGCTGGAAAAATCAAAGCAGCAACTAATCTCCAAGAAATCCTCGGCTATTTGTATAACTCCTCAACAATTTCACCTGAGATACTACATTTTGTCTAGCTAAACATCTCCCAGCTGTTCCAACAACACAGATTTTTCATTTCTTTGTTTGGACAGCTGCCATATTCTCTCTGGAGTCAGCTGTGCTTTAAGAAGGTGAAGGAGAGTTAGCAGAGCTGGCTAAACACATACAGGTGTGATCTACTTCTAAATAGCCAGAGGTATTCCCAAGATAAAAGAAAATAATCAATCCCAGCTGAAGTGACCTTTTTAGCTATCCATATCGCACTCGCTTGGGTCACCCACTCACGGGAATGGATCCCGGCATCGAGCCAGATTGCAGGACGGTCGCTTCCTCCGGTGCTGAACTGTCAAACAAAACAGAAAGTTTTAGAAGTCTCACGGACGCCTTTTAGTCAAGAACATCCCGTATAGACTGGGATGCTTTGGACTGAATTGTGCTGTACCTTTCATGTGTATGTAGATTAATCTATGCACACACGTGTATGCACACAATCTGTGATATATGTCGTACCTTGAGCACGTACAAAGGCCGCTTTTCATAGGATTCCCCAATCTGGAGCTTCCTGACAATGCTGCTGTACTCAGACGCGAGATAATCCAGTTCTGCATAAATCTGAAATGAAAAGTCGTGATGCCACTTTCATTACGTTTATGTGTAGTACTGCCCAGAACAATTGTAGGACCTGATGAAATCTACTTTTCTCTCCTTGTGCCTTCATTACTCTGTCCTCTTCAGGGTAGTCGGTGCTGTTCCTAACATCACAAAGTAGAAGGAAGCACTGCTATATTGTCAAGATTTACTTATTTCAGAAAAAAAAGTTCAAACCCCTATTTAAGAACTTCTGGTAATAAAAATACCAGAAGCTCTGCTTGATAGTTTTCCTGTATTTCCCTATTTTGACATTCATTTATTTTTCAAGCTCTCTTGAGGGTCAGAAGGAAGGGTTTTGACAGAACTCTGCAGAAGAGTTTATGAGAAAGTATGATCAACACTGGCCTGTTCCAGGGAGAACGCTGGCTCATTGTGTTGACCATGAAATTAATACATTTAAAAACAAAACCATGTGCCAAAATATACTGGAAAGACATTTTTAGATCCAAATACAGGATGACTGATTGAAGACAGCATGAAAAAAGGCCAGGAAAAAAGAATCCTTTCCCCCCAGAGCTGAGGTACTCACAGAATCTAAAGAATTGTAAGTTCCATAGTTGAAGCTGCTCCTGCTGCGATCCCTTGGTTGACTGCAGGCCATATCTTGCTTTTCTTTGTCTAGAACAACCTAAAAGAAGCCATTCAAATGTTGAGAAAAGAGTGTTTAATTGGCAAACTTCTAACCAAATGTTTATCTCAAGTAACGAAATGGTGACTCCAGCCCCAGCCCCAAACTTCCCACAGCCACGAAGGAAACAGCTGCTTCTGCTGAACGTTTCTGTAGCGACGTGGGCAAGAATATCAGTGTTTACATGGTCAGCACTAAGTTGTCAAGATGAACAAGAATTGCACTGGAAAGCTTGGGGGAAAAAAATTTTAAAAGGCAGTGTTTGTGCTGAGTTAATGCTATTATAGGTGCCATTTTGGGATTATTGCTCCTGCCAAAACGCTGGATAAGTGCCCAAGAGGGTGACTTTTCTCTCACACAGTGGTGGGTGCTTTCGGATTATGATCCTGAACTTCTCTTCACACAGTTTAGTGTTGTGGTTCCCAAATGTCTGAGGCCAAAAGACCACACGAAATTCCTCAGGGGTTATCAGAAGAGCTCCATGGACCCTCTGAGTTTATTGATGTCACTATTCAACATGGTCTCGGACAGCATCTTCCAAGCACAGCGGTGACCCACAGCTCGTCTTTGAGAAATGAATCCACAAACTACAAAAATAAGGGGAGGACCTCATGGACCTCACGTTAATGAATGAGGCCAGATTGTGAATCACTATTTCTTTCCAAAGGATATAAAAGCTAAATAAGTGCCAGTGGCATTGCCTACCTGCAGATCTTCGATCAGGATGGAGTATTCAATCCCACAGGACTCCAGAAAGGCTTTGACTGCTTGGACATTGTTAGCTGGGATTCGCACATCCACGGGGAAGGCAGGGGTGGAGGGACTTAGCCAGAAATCAAGCTGGAAAGAGAAA
>WKFP01013786.1:34829-54525 GCA_011057875.1 Pterocles orientalis
TTTAAGAAGGTGAAGGAGAGTTAGCAGAGCTGGCTAAACACATACAGGTGTGATCTACTTCTAAATAGCCAGAGGTATTCCCAAGATAAAAGAAAATAATCAATCCCAGCTGAAGTGACCTTTTTAGCTATCCATATCGCACTCGCTTGGGTCACCCACTCACGGGAATGGATCCCGGCATCGAGCCAGATTGCAGGACGGTCGCTTCCTCCGGTGCTGAACTGTCAAACAAAACAGAAAGTTTTAAAAGTCTCACGGACGCCTTTTAGTCAAGAACATCCTGTATAGACTGGGATGCTTTGGACTGAATTGTGCTGTACCTTTCACGTGTATGTAGATTAATCTATGCACACACGTGTGCACACATTCTGTGATATATGTCGTACCTGGAGCACGTACAAAGGCCGCTTTTCATAGGATTCCCCAATCTGGAGCTTCCTGACAATGCTGCTGTACTCAGACGCGAGATAATCCAGTTCTGCATAAATCTGAAATGAAAAGTCGTGACGCCACTTACATTACGTTTATGTGTAGTACTGCCCAGAACAATTGTAGGACCTGATGAAATCTACTTTTCTCTCCTTGTGCCCTCATTACTCTGCCCTCTTCAGGGTAGTCAGTGCTGTTCCTAGCATCCCAAAGTAGAAGGAAGCACTGCTATATCATCAAGATCTACTTATTTCAGAAAAAAAGTTCAAACCCCTATTTAAGAACTTCTGGTAATAAAAATACCTTCTGCTCTGCTCGATAGCTACTGGTTTTCCTGTATTTCCCTATTTCAAGATTCTTTTATTTCTCAATCTCTCTTGAGGGTCAGAAGGAAGGGTTTTGACAGAACTCTGCAGAAGAGTTTATGAGAAAGTATGATCAACACTGGCCTGTTCCAGGGAGAACGCTGGCTCATTGTGCTGACCGTGAAATTAATACATTTAAAAACAAAACCATGTGCCAAAATAAACTGGAAAGACATTTTTAGATCCTAATACAGGATGACTGATTGAAGACAGCATGAAAAAAGGCCAGGAAAAAAGAATCCTTTCCCCCCAGAGTTGAGGTACTCACAGAATCTAAAGAATTATAAGTTCCATAGTTGAAGCTGCTCCTGCTGCGATCCCTTGGTTGACTGCAGGCCATATCTTGCTTTTCTTTGTCTAGAACAACCTAAAAGAAGCCATTCAAATGTTGAGAAAAGAGTGTTTGATTGGCAAACTTCTAACCAAATGTTTATCTCAAGTAGTGAAACGGTGACTCCAGCCCCAAACTTCCCACAGCCACGAAGGAAACAGCTGCTTCTGCTGAACGTTTCTGTAGTGATGTGGGCAAGAATATCAGTGTTTACATGGTCAGCACTAAGTTGGAAATGCTTGTCAAGATGAACAAGAATTGCTGGAAAGCTTGGGGGAAAAAAAATTTTAAAAGGCAGTGTTTGTGCTGAGTTAATGCTATTATAGGTGCCATTTTGGGATTATTGCTCCTGCCAAAACGCTGGATTAGTGTCCAAGAGGGTGACTTTTCTCTCACACAGTGGTGGGTGCTTTCGGATTATGATCCTGAACTTCTCTTCACACAGTTTAGTGTTGTGGTTCCCAAATGTCTGAGGCCAAAAGACCACACGAAATTCCTCAGGGGTTATCAGAAGAGCTCCATGGACCCTCTGAGTTTATTGATGTCACTATTCAACATGGTCTCGGACAGCATCTTCCAAGCACAGCGGTGACCCACAGCTCGTCTTTGAGAAATGAATCCACAAACTACAAAAATAAGGGGAGGACCTCATGGACCTCACGTTAATGAATGAGGCCAGATTGTGAATCACTATTTCTTTCCAAAGGATATAAAAGCTAAATAAGTGCCAGTGGCATTGCCTACCTGCAGATCTTCGATCAGGATGGAGTATTCAATCCCACAGGACTCCAGAAAGGCTTTGACTGCTTGGACATTGTTAGCTGGGATTCGCACATCCACGGGGAAGGCAGGGGTGGAGGGACTTAGCCAGAAATCAAGCTGGAAAGAGAAAGGAAAATGGATTTGGTTTGGGGGTAGCGTCCTGCAAACAGCTCTTCTAAAGCTTTAGAAACGCTGATTTCTCCCAAACTGAATGACTCCTGCAGCACTGAGCCCCGTCATGCTCGCAGCACACTCCACTCTTTAGTTTGGCCTCACCACAACCTTGTATCAGTGAACATGACAAACAGAAAAATAACAAAGGTTCGCAGGAGGCTGAAGTCAGCATTTGCAGTGACTTCAGAGCTTCAGTCATATAAGCAAGAGGAAATTTAGCCCGTGTCTGCAGGGGCAGGAGAAGCTGGGAGGGAGCACAGCCCCAGTGACCAGCCCAGGATTCCACCTCAGGTTTAGGATTGAGACCCAAACTGGCCCATGGTCTGTTCCATCCCATGCACGGCACGGCCAGGAGAGAGGAGGATCTTCTCTGGAAGTTCTTGTTCTTGGGGTCACCCCTCTCTTTTGGGGTCATCTCTCATGGGTTGTTCTTATCTCAACCCATGAGTCTCTTTTCCCTTCACCCCTTTAATCCTCTCCCCCATCCCCAGGAGGATGAGTGAGCGGCTGTGTGATATTTATTGCTGCTAACTGGGTCAAACCACAACAAAATTGATAATAAAAATTCTCACCAATGGCAATAGAACAGTAATAACCTAGAATTTCATAGTGTTTTTTCCTGTTTCAATACAGTGTAGACTCTAACTAATAAATTCCTCCCACAACGCTGGGAGATAAGCACAAAAACATTAGCATCTCCACTTTAAAGACAAGCTTTTCGATACTACGATTAAGAGCAGATCAATTTGAATATGCTTGTAAATCCAGGAAGAAAAAAATGTGAATGCAGGCACTCCTCAAAACCAGGCTGGTATGAGAACTTGCAGATCAAACACCAAGTACTGAGACAATAAATTTATTTATGGCAGACGCCACAGTATGAGACAAAACTTCCAAACGGAATGCAAAGTCCTACCCTGATAAGTCCTACCCCAGTCTGAGACGTTAAAAAATGCTTCTGTGGTCACAACATACCTCAAGGTGTTCCAGCGATTCCAAAAGCTGCAACTGCTTAAGCTCCTCCTCATTTCTTGTCTTGATTCGGAGAACCTGATGCCTGCAATAAATCAGTAAGTCTTTAGAAACCGTCTCAAAAAGGAATCTGGTTGAACTAGCTTGTTATTAAGATCATGAATTTGGTGGGTAGTTACTGACATGCTACCAGCCGATACAGACTTTTTTAATGCTTGGCTGGTCAGCCAAGAGTTTCACCAACAACCTGCAGGGCCAGCCTGCTATTCATGCACTAGATTAGTAACTAGTTAAATGGCAATTTTTAAGATTTCATCATAAACAAGACATCAAGTGGACGAGTTTTTAATTGCTTACAAGGATCAGGCTTGCATCTAGCAGTTATTTTTTGTCAATGACTTGCAGGAAAAAAAAATTCTGGTTGAGTTTGTAAATAATCAAATATTTGGGGAGCAAAACCAAACACTAAATACGGGGTTTATTTCTTCAATTTAGTCAAAGACAGCTGACAAACGTCCTTGTGCTGTCAGAAGCTGATAGCATCAGAGGGCAGCTTGCACCATTCCGGGTGGAATGAATCATCTTCTGCAAGTTCCTCACTCCACCGGTTATAGAGGTAACCTCAGCGATTAACGTAGCCTGCGTCGTACAACACACAGTGATCACAGCGCACAGTCTCAGCGTGGTTTTTACATCCCTAAAAACACATATCCCGTTCCATTCCATCATGTTCCAGGCTGCTTGGTAAAACAGGTACAAGCAAACAGCACCAGGAGGAGAGGTTGATGAGCCCGGGCTTGTTCAGGCTGATCTAATCGCAGCCTATAACTCCTTGGAGGGGAGTTCAAAAAAAAAATTACAAACTCTTCTTGATAGGGGTAGATGATGACAGTAAGAGGAAACAGCTCCATGCCTTGCTTTGAGCAGGAGGGTGGACTGAAAACTTCTGGAGGTCCCTTCCACCCAACGCTTTTATGAAACGACAAAAGGATCTATGAACAACAAGGGAATGCAACAGCTGGGGGACAGTGGCTCCTATTCTGGAGAACCAGGGGGGGATTCTGAAGGAAGCCTGGAAGCCACGATGAATAATCAGCTGGAAGTACAGCCCGGGGTCAATGCCATAGGCAAAAGCACCGATGTGCTCCTTCGCTGTGTAGCCTGGGGTTTACTGCAAGTGAGCCGAGCATTAATCCTGCATTTGCAAATGGCATTTGGTGGTTACAGCGTGTGTTTGTCTTCATTCTCTTCCCTACACATCTGCCTCTGGCTATGGTTGGAGAGAGAACAAAAGTCCATGGAATTCCATACCCTGACCTGGCCGAGCTGCTCTGCTGGCACCACTGCAAGCAGAACTGAAAAAAAATCGACATGAATAACTGCAGAATTGGCAAAACACGTCTTACAAGGTAAACAAGGGACTTGGCATACGAGCTCAGTTATGTTTATTTAGTGGTGTGGCCTCAGCTGCTGAGAAGAGACACTAACACCAGGTTCCCCAGTCTGGCCAGCTGAGGTGTAAGATTCTTCTGACGGACCAAGTTAAATCAACACTGAAGGCACTTTGCCACATTAATAACTTATTGTTGGATTCTCCACCACCATAAGATTTGTTTCTGGATTGGATTCTTCTGTGAAGAGATGAGGGTCATTAACCACGATACTGGATGTGACTGAGGAATGAATTCACGAGAATCCAGCGTGTGTTATGCCAGAGCCTAGATTAGATGATCAAAACAGCTTACAAATGTACAAATCCTAGCGTTTTAGTAAATTATATGTATTATTTCTTAATCTTTACATCTTCAAATACAGATTTACTCACTGGAATCTAGTGCTCACTACACCTCAGGAAGTATCTATTATGGTTTTTATCATCTTCTGTTAAGGTTCTTACACAGTCAGTAAGACTGTGAGGAATACTCTAGAAGGAGATAATTCTGCAATGCAACGTACAGAAAATGGTCAGAAATAAAGATTCAAATTGCTTAGAAATGTTCTAAAGAGGATTAAGCATTTAAAGAGAAAAAAGAAACCTCAAAAGAGAAACTAGTCATCTTTCCAATCTGAAGCCAGGTTCTGGTATTTCAACTCTGCTTTGTGCCAGACAAGATCCATCAAGCTTGACAAGCTTGAGATTTGTGGTGAGGTTCAGCTCCAGATCAAGGCTCGGGTCTGCTCCCTAGGCACAGCCAAAGCCAAAACAAAGCCTTGGGTGAACATACATTTAGGAGCTCAACTCTGCAGCTAGGCCCTTCTCCTGAGAAAACCCAAATGAAACCAGAGAGGGGTTCCTTCAAATACCAGAGTACCACAGCCACAAGACAGGTCAGTCATAACACAAGAAACTGCCCCAAGCAGGTTTTGTAAAGTTAAAATCGTGAAAAACAACAATTGGAAAATACGGCCTTAAATAAAAGCGTAACTCACCCAACAAAGGTTTCCAGGCACAAGGAAGCCCCGAAGAGGGCACTGAAGATCAAAATCAGCTTCATGTTGGAAGGGAAGTTCAACTCAGCCTGGCAAAGGTGAATTTATACAGAACTTGTTAAGAAAAGCTTTTTTTTTTCAGATAAAATATATCTCTATTCCATGCAACTACGTTCTCACATTTATCAGTGCTTTCAAGGCAACCAACAGATAGGAGGCTGATTTCACCTCCAAAAAAATATTTTCCGCTGACGCATTCAAACCAGTAAGGGAGAGTTGTTTTCAAAGCTTTCCCCACAAAGCTCCTTGGTGTCCTTTTACACATTCTCCAGAGAGGAAAACAGAGTCAAACTGAATGTCATCCCAGCTCTCACTGCGGACAAAGAGCTCTACCAGTTGACTCTTGGTCATGGGTTTTTCCCCTACTATAAATTTCTAGTTGCGCACTCATCATTACAAAGAGGCAGCCAGCAGAAAAGATATCACTCCAGCAAAAATACTCAATTTGAGGAAATTTTTTTACAATTATTTTGAGGAAATAATCACTCTGGTGAAATAATCGGGTGAAATTATCACTCTGGTGATAGCAGGCAGGCTCTGGCTCCTGCCTACCAAAGCCATCCTATAAATTTGCTGTTAAATACACACTTCTAGATACAAGCCAGAAAATTTAAATACATTCTTTATTGAAATTAATCTTCAGTTGTGATGGTTTCATACAAATCCAGCCAGTGCTTCAAGCCAATTAAGGTTGTAGCAAGTTTCACATGAAAGCAAGTTGTACAGCAAGGAGCAGAAAAAAGCTTTGGGTGAACAGGAATTTAAGAACTCAGCTGTGCAGATAGACCCTTCTCCTTGGACAGGCTTGCCAGAAATCATCTTCTAACAAATTATCCTTCTTGGGAAGAGGTGACACAGGTTTGCAGAAGTGCTGGAACAGCCACTGCTGGGTCATCTCAGCTTTACAATGCCTGCAGGGCTGTGCCCTGATCCAGTAGCTCTCTGCGTCCCTTGGCTCTTGTGCCAGACTCTGTCTACGTCCCACTCCATGGGGAACCGCCTCCGTCTTGTTCGTTTTCTATAAAGGTGCCCAGAGAGCTGAGTCGTCGCTGAAGGAGTAACGGCGACGGGCAGTCTCCTGGCTGAGCTCTGGGAGCCATCTCTCTTGCCTTTGGTCGTGGCAACACCCAGCTGCGCCTGTCCCAGAACAACAGGTTGGGCTGGAGGGCTGCTGGATGCACTTTTTTTGCTCATTCTGTTAAAAATGTTATTGAGGAAGAGCCAGGTGCTGACTCTGCTGTAACACCTGCCGATGGGGCTCCTGGGAACTAACACAGGACAGAAGGGAGACAGTTCCCCTACGCTGTAATCAACCTCAGGAGCCTGAGGAAAGGAAATACCTGACAATCCCAAGAGGATCTCACCTGTACCTCTCTCAATATTTGTCAGCACCTTCCTGAGGAGCCTCCACCAATCTCCACTGCCACCCTACCCCTCTGCAGCCTGGGCCGCGGCTTCTTGTCATGGGTTCACAGCAGACTCCAAGCAAGTGTTTTGTTTTTGGGAACAAAAAGGGCCTCGGGCATGGATTCTGCCTGTTCTGACACCTAGGAATTAGTCATCCTGCATCTGTTGTAACTGGGGGGCACACTGGGGAGAAATACGCTCTGCAGGGAGATAAGGTATGTTCCTGCGAGTCGCCAGGTCTTTGAGGTTTAACCTAACGCTGTCCTTGGGAAATGAGCAGATCCCCACTCCCGTCAGCGTAAATTAATGTGAGTTTATCCTAAGAGACATCATGAGAATTTCCTGCTGCTAGCGTTACAGTAATGAAGTCAAATCCCACCTGTAGCTTATGGCCTTCAACATTTCCTAAAGAACCGACAGACTGTCCACACCACCTCCTGTGGATGCACTCTTTGAAAACAGGAAGGAGGGACTTAATTTAGGGCAAAATTATAGCTTGCTTCATTACTCATGCTACATCCTGCGTGGATTTAAAGGCTGCCAAGAGATCCCGCCAAACATGATGTCAGGGTCTAAAATCCACCAAGAAGCTCTGAGTGCCCTGACCAGACTCATCTGGGGCCTCCACCCATCCCATTTAAAGAGCTGCATTTAAGGCCAAGGCTTTGTACCCATCCTAATCCCCACCAAAGGGGCTACAGAACCCTACATTCTGAAGCAGAGTTCCCCAAGTGTTGGATTGTTCACCCACTAATAGGAAACTTGAGCTGGGGTTAGACCGGCGTTAGGTTAGTGTTACTGCTCTGGTGAGCAGCAAAACACCGTAACAACCGCTGACTCGCCCCCCACCTTTCCAGGGATGGGGGAGAGAATTAAAGGGGTAAAGGGGAAAAAAAACCCTTGTGGGTTGAGATATGAACAATATAATAACTAAACTACAATAATATTGAATAATCATAATAATAGTACTGTATACAAATATACAAATGAGTGACACACAGTGACACTGCTCACCACTCGATGACCAAGGCTCAGCTCATTCCTGGCTAATGATCCCGGAGCAGGGAGAGTCCCAAAACCACAATCCCAGAGAAGAGATAAGAGTCCAAGTGTCTGAAAGACCAAGAGCTGACTGAGAGCGAAATGACTCTGAGAGAGGGGCAACTCAGAGAGAGATGACCCGGAGAGGGAGAGTACTTCCAGACAGATCCTCTTCTCTATACTGGGTATGCCGTGCATGATATGGAATATGTAACCGGCCAGTTTGGGTCTCAATCCTAAACCTAGGGTCAAATCCTGGGCTGGTCCCTGGGGCTGTGCTCCCTCCCAGCTCCTCCTGCCCCTGCAGACATGGGCACAGCAGAGAAGCTGGAAAGTCCTTGAGTGTCCTGGCAGCAGCTCTGCCCATCAGTGTGTGATCAGCTTCTCCTCAGCACAAACCCAAACACAGCCTCTCACTAGTGACCGTGAAGAAAGTAAACCCTGTCCCAGCCGAAATCAGGACAAGCACTCGGGGCCCAAAACACCTGAGCAAATCAGGGAGCAGCCAGAAAAGTGGCGCGCCACCACAGCAAGCCAGATGCCAAAGGTGACAGGAAGGCAGGCAGGGGCAGAGAGCTCACCACAAGCAGCAGGGCTCCATGGGACCCAAACGAGAGCAGCAGAGCAGGTCTGGTGGCACTGACCACGAACAACCACAATCCAGATCCTCAGGGAAGTCCACAGTCACACAGCAGGTCCACAGCCAGGATGTCAAGAGCTACAAGCCCAAACCCATCGTGCAGCTCAAACAAGGACCAAAACAAATGGCCTCAGCTTCAAAGCAGCTCCTGCAGCAAGGGGCGGAGGGTGTGTGGGTGGGGGCCCTACCTGAGCCGGGTCAGGGCAATTAGCAGTCTCAGGGCCCTGGCAGACTAACACGCTCTGCACAGTCCTGAGAGGCTGCGGTATCACGCAGTGAATCATGAACACGCTGCTGACACGTTAAGAAGTAAAATGTTAAATGAATCTCGTCTAACCAAACTTTGTCTTGTTGCTTCAAAGTCAATCGATCGACAGTTCGCCTGTGCTGTCATTGACAAGAGCACCAGAAGGGACACATCTCCCCTGACAAGTAAAAAGGCCTCAAAAGTCATCAAATTTAGATGGAGTCAGTTATTTTCTGTAAAGTCTGGATCCTCTGTTGTTGCCCCTGTCTAAAAAGGATTCTTGCAACCAAGATACAGCGTAGTAGTCTGGATCCTCTGTTGTTGCCCCTGTCTAAAAAGGATTCTTGCAACCAAGATACAGCGTAGTAGTCTTGCCTATCACAGTTCAGAAAGAAGAGGCAGCCTCTGTCCTGGCCATACCCACAGAGCACGTATGAACTCGTGCCTGCCGTCCCTCGTCTCCCGTCCTCTCAAAATAAGTGTTCAGCAATTCAACAGGAAAGGAGAAGAGAGGGGAGACGACCCACGCTGGACTGAGCTCTCCTTGTGCTGCCCCTCTGCCTTCTCCGCTTACATTCTGCATCACCTCCTGCTCTCTCACAGGGTCCCAGGCATTTTCTGCAGTGGTTTTTTTTTTGAACCCTACCCATCACTTACAAAGCTCATATTTACCTTTCGAATTGCTCTCTGTTTTCTCAGAACATAATCTTTTATCTTGGGCTTTCTGGAGGGTCTGTTTCGGGAAAATAACATCGTACGGATGTTGTTAGTTAGAACAGTTAGTTAATTCTCACATGTTGTTAATTCTCACAGCGTGCACGAGCTTGTGAGAGAGGCTGTGGGATGCGAGGCTGACTGATCCTCGCCCAGCTACAGCACAAGGAGCAGTGCCAGCCCCTGCCCCAGGACAACGCAGCCAGGACAGGAGCACTCACGCCTTCACCATTTCTGCCAAGGCTCTCAACAAGCCCATATTTCTCAGAAATCCCTTATGTATTTCACTTTTGGAGAGAAATGTTTCTTTTCTCCTCTTCTTCTGTAACACTGACATTGGGAAGGGCTCCATCAGCAACTAATCTCCTGGGTGATCAAAGTTAATTGGCTATAATGGAATTAATTTTGGATTACTGGTGAGAGAACTATTATTTCTGTAAGTAATGGGTTATTTCCATGTTCCTAATCCGCAAGGCACCTTGGGAACACCCTGGATAAAGAACGAGTAGGGATTCCAATATGTAGCTCATCATTTGGAGATGTGACTGGCATCATTTTAGAAGCAGAACCTTCATTTTGACCTCTCTGAAAAATCTGCAGCTGTATGCCAGCGTCATAACACTGACTGCAGCGGAGCTACTTATTTCCAACTCAAATTTCCTTCAATTAGGAAATCAAGACCTTCAGGTTGGCAGGGTTGTCCCCAGATTTCCTGTGTCTGTGTCACGCAGCGTTTATAATGTACCACACGCTCCATCAGACCATATTTTACCTTTGTATTTTAGGACGCCAAGCACACAGATGAATTGTAACTGGTAATAACAAGAAGGGGATGGGAAGGGAGAGATACAATCAGTTACCTATACATGGAGATTAAAGACCGGTTCTATCAGTGACATAATTCCATGAGATATTTATAAATAATAACAACTTCTGAGGTTGTGAAAGCCTTTTAGGCAGGAAAGTTTTGTGTAAGGCCCACAATAACCTTCTGCTAAAGGCCAGCAGGTGTCAGCAGAAAACACAGAATTCAATAATATCTTACTCCAGCAAAGCAGACAAGGCAGATAATCAAGATGCCAGCACAGGAGCAGAGCAGGATTTCCCCTGATCCCCCCAAAGCCTTCTTCATCCTCATCATACTCCTTCTCATCTGGTATCTGACTAGTACCAAAGAGCACAGGATCATTCTGCCAGTAATACCGCCAAAGAGAGGGAAAAGGGTATCCCATGGAGCCTCGGTGCTGGACATGGGACACGGGGGACGTTCGCTCCGACGTTCCAGCATTCGGTGCATCCCACTGGCAACCCATTATCTGGCCGACCATCTCAGGAAGTGAGGAGCCATGGGGACAACTGCACCACAAATGGCCTCTTTTCTGCCCACTGAGTCTTTCAGCTGCAATTCAGGGAAGGCTGGAGAGCCCTCAAGTCCTGTTAGTCCGTAGCATTTGGAGGATGTTGGGTGGGATTCATCTGCTATCACTTGAGCTGTATGAAGTCGGGGAATCACACCAAAACAAGATTCTTCTTCCTCTGTAACCCATGAAGGGCGATTCCCCCCATCCTCAAATAGCTGTTTGAGACTGGAAAGACTAATTAGGCTTCTACCAGTCCTTCGGTATTATCTCAATTTCATGCTTTTCTTGCTTTCATCCTCTTGCTTAAGAAATGAGTCAGAGACTTTCAAACCAACTGAAATCGTCAATTGGTGTGGATCTACCAAACCAACCTTCATCCAGTTTAAATTTGTCTCCTCCCTTTCTCCAACAGTATTTTTATTACCGTATGTGTCCTATTACCAGTTTTTTACAGTGGAACAACACATTCCACCAGCCTTTACAGGGGGGCAACTTGCAAGTTACAGTATTTGCCCAAACCGGAAGCAGAGTGGGGAAAAATTAAGAAATAGGCTGGATATCCCAGATAATCAGAATACCCCAGATAATTTTTCATTTGCAAAGCTGCTGCCCCTGCCTTATATGATGTCATATTAAGAAGCAGGCATTGCTTTATTTCATGTCTGGGCAGGGATGGGTGCTAGATGGCAATTCCACAAAGCTAGCACACCTGATTTCAGTCACACTGTGTATTTATACAGTTTAAAATCCTAGTTCTGTCTATTTTGCCACATCCTTCTAACTATAATTGGTTATTTTTATCTCTTCTTAACTGCAGTTGGTCAGTTCTTTTCTCTCTTTGATTTAAAAACACAACGTTCCTTAAATTTACTAAGCAGGCTCGGTGGGTGGGGGTCTTAATTCAAGAGTGTTGTCTCAACAATTGGAGGTGTGATTTTTAGCATTATAATGATATTAAAATGACGATTGGTCACTTTTGGATGGTGACTAACCTGGCTGACTGCTCCAAGGATGTTCCCGTCTTCAAGGGTAAGTCTAACAGACCTTAGGCGATTAAAAAGTTTTTCTCAGCAGTCCCAAGGCCAGCCTTCCTAATCTACACAGAGAGTACATATTTGTTATATTAGCTCTAACTTCACTTCCAGCAACAACTTAGCACAAAATTCACACAGCCCTCTTCATTTACAGCATTTCAGAACAGAAATACAAAGTTACACCTGTACGACACAAAAAAACCAGACCCAGAATCTCCTCAAGTTTTAACTGTTCAGCTTGGCAACATGCAGTCTGATAGTGAATCCCAGGATGGGTGGGAAGGGACCCTAAAGCCCACCCAGTGCCACCCCCTGCCACAGGCAGGGACACCTCCCACCAGCCCAGGTTGCCCAAAGCCTCATCCAGCCTGGCCTTGAACCCCTCCAGGGATGGGGCACCCACAGCTTCTCTGGGCACCCTGGGCCACTGCCTCGCCTCCCGCACAGGAAAACATTTCTTCCCAAGATCTCATCTCCATCTGTTCCAGCTCAAACCCCTTCCCCCTCATCCTTTCACTCCACCCTCTGATCAAGACCTCCCCCCCCCCATCTTTCTTTTAAGCCCTCTTTAAGGCAGGCTTAACAATTAAGGGGGCCTATTTCTTATTTTTTTCCCCACTCTGCTTCCAATTTGGGCAAATACATTAACTTACAAGCTGCCCCACTGTAAAAGCTGGTGGAATGTGTCATTCTACTGTAAAAAAAGCTGTTTATAGGAAACACACAGTAACAAAAATACAGTAACACACATTCCTAGGTGTAATCAGTTAATTTGTCTATAAAGATAACTTGGCAGAAACACGGCCGGGTGCGGCTCTGCACCACAGCTACAGCGCAACCCCCTCCCCGCCATCTTCACACCTTCCACAGGGCGCCCAAGATGGCGGCTCCCCCTCAGGCGCCCCTTCCCGCCAAAACACTTGCCAACGGCCGCGCATCCCCCCCAGGCCCCGCCTCCCACGTGCGGTGCAGCTGTGACGTTACAGCAGCGCCCGCGCATGCGCTCGTGGCGCGGCCGTTGCGGCGCGTGTGGTGCCGGTTGCCGGTGTGAGAGGAGCGCTCTGCTCTGCGTCCTCCCGAGCGGGAAAAGCGGGTGTTGCTGCTCTCCCTGAGAGGAATTGTGTGTCCCCTCGCGTCGCCTGTCCTTCAGCCGTGCGGCAGGTATTGCGACAGCCCCGCTTGAGCATTGCCTGGCTCCTCGGGCCTGCGCAGGGGGCAGGGGGCTCTGAGGGGAGGCGGACTAGAGATGGGTGGTGTCTGGCAGCGGGTGCTGGAGGTGTGGGGGTACTCGTGTGTGAGGGGCTGTGGGCGGGTGGAGCGGTGGGGCTGCCTCTGTGTGGTGGGTCAGGATGGGGGAGCTGTGGGGCCGCCTCCGTGTGACAGGACTGGGGGAGCTGTGGGGCTGCGTGTGTGTGACAGGACTGGGGGGGGATGTGGGGCTGCGTGTGTGTGACAGGACTGAGGGGGGATGTGGGGCTGCGTGTGTGTGACAGGACTGGGGGGGGATGTGGGGCTGCGTGTGTGTGACAGGACTAGGGGGGGATGTGGGGCCACCTCCATGTGCCAGGGCTCAGGATGGGGGGAGATTTGGGGCCATGTGTGTGTCACAGGGGTCAGGATTGGGGGGAGATGGGGGCAGGGGGTACAGGAGGACATATTTCAGTCTGGAGATGAAAACCACACACCCAACCTTCCTAAGCGACTAGAATGGGACCAAATCCCACTTTTATTTCAGTGCTCTAACAGTACAACTTGTGCAGGAAGACACTGTCCAGGGAGAGAGGTTGGGAGTGTGAGGATGGGGGAGAGGATCTCTGCTTGGGGCTGCTATGTTTGTCAGTGTGGGAAGGGAAGTCTTGGGGCTCAAACTGGGTTAAAAACCTGTCAAAAAAAACTCCAGGCAACGTGTTCTTGTATAATTCTTCCAGTAATCGTGATGGTAACTGTTTCGCGGCTGAATCATTGTACCAGTAAGAAGCGGGTAATGTGATTTGCGTTTTATTTTTTTTTTTTTTTAGGTAGTAATGTACAGCTGAAGTATTTGTCCCAAAAAGCAAATTATTTATGTTCCCATTTAGTGAAGAATTATGTGACAAGTTTTTAAGTGGGTGGCAGGAAGGAACTGTAGCATATTTTCGTGACGGAACTAGCAGAAAAAAGCATTGACAGGAGAGTTAGTTGGAGAAATATTACCTATATTTACTGGTGAAAAAAGTCTGCTTTTTTTTTAGTACACTAAACATGACTCTGGCTAACGGTAAACTCATTTATATAGGTTGCTTTGGGTGACTTTTTTTTTTCTTTACTTTTGTGCTGTCTGAGAATCTTACTGTATGAAAGTCAACAGATTTGTCATTTCTCTCTTATTACAGAGAATGACACCAGAACATCGTTCAGCAACTTCCCTCATCGACAAAACCATCCAGATGAGGAAGGAGGCTGAAGACCGGAAGGTGGTCTTGGCCTGGGGACTCCTGAATCTGTCTGTTGCTGGCATGATATATACGGAAATGTACGTTAATTGTTACATCTCATTTGAACAAGCAACGCATCCTACTATTACATCCCAAAATACTTCCTGGGACCTAATTGTTATAAAATGGCAAATTCTTGGTTTTATTTTCAGGACTGGAAAACTCATAAGCTCGTATTACAACATCACATGCTGGCCGCTCTGGTATATTGGTGAGTCTCTGCAGCATTTCAATTAATTTTTCAGGGTTCTTTTCTTTTTTTCACTTGGTGGTTTTATTTCCAGAGATGTCATTTTTAAGCCAGCCTTTGTTTTGGTTTTCTTTTTTTGGTTTGTTTTAAATTTAAACCAAAAATTAGTTCGCTTTCTGTCATCTCCCTTGAAACTGTTGGGACTTCAACAGTTTTAGTGACAAATAAGGAGCTTGATGTATCATGAAAAATAACTTGTTTGATGTGCTAAATCTATTTAATGTGAGGCTTTGGAGAACACCGCAGATTTTACTATGTTGTATTGTGTGCGTGCATGGCATTTCACCATAATTCAAGTTCGTTTCAGATGCGTAGACTCTAAGCTGGCTGTATCAAATACTACTGGAGGGTGAAGCAAGAGGGAGAGAAAAATAATGAGATGTGTGACAGATTATTTGACAGATTTCATTGCAGTAGTTATGTCCTTTTTGGAAAATAACTGTCCATTGTAAAATTAAATTTTAGCAATATAAATTAATCTCAATGTAGGAATGAAAATGATCTCCAGCGGTTCTTGCATAAAAAGATGAAGAAATCTTAGATATTTGCCCAAATTGGTACTTACTGATAGCACTAATAATGACCTATTTTTGATGGGCATATGCCTGTTTTTTGCAAATAATATACTTCTGTTATTCCTCATGCTTAAGCTGTGGCTGTGTTTCTTCTAGAACTAGCACTTGCGTCTCTGTTCAGCCTGAATGCCTTGTTTGATTTCTGGAGGTACTGCAAATACACACTGTCACCGACGATCTTGGTCATGAGTCCTAGACAACAGACCCTGCTGGGGCTGCGGAATGCAGGTGGGTGTCAGAAATATCTGTCTTTTTTTTAATTTATTCTCCTCCTCAAGTGCAGGAGTCTGTAGCGAAGTGAGTTCTGAATTGCCTCATTTGGTAACGAGAACCAAATTAGAGGGACAGTCAGACCTTTGTGTGAAATCTGAAAATGACAGCCTAGAGAGCTGTCGCTCAAAAAGCTCTTGAACAAAGAGCAAAGTTTTAAAATACAGCAGAACCTGCCAAGGTAAATAAACCAAAAGCAAATTAATTCATTGTGCTAAAGACGCCTAAAGGAAGGAGATAGAGTAGCTGATGAAATAGGTTAGAGAAGCCCTCAGGGTTATGCAAGGTGCTTGGTAACATTTAACTGAAATCTGAAGCTGTAGGATTTGTAGTGAGTTACGGTTGTGTGTCTCAGTCTTCTCTTTTTTTCCTGTCAGTGGATTGACTGCTGAGTTCTGTAGGGGCCAGATTTTTCTAGTGTCCCTCTAGCATCTTTTAAAAATTTCGTTAAGATAGCATTTTGTACGCGCTTGGTTATGCATTTAAAGCGGGGAGAAGAGTTTTTGGGTGCTGCATCCACAATGCAAATTCTGTTTTTATTTGCAGCGGTACAAACAACTCCACCACATGAGCTGGCAGCAAAGATAGTCCCGTCTTCGACACCTTCTCCTCTGATCCAGGGTCAAAGTGTGCTGAGTTACAGCCCGTCCCGCTCCCCTAATGCCGGTCCAAAGTTCACTGCTACTGGTTGTATCATGGGGTACAGCCCGCAGCTACAGGCTCTGTCCAGCAACAGCGCTTCTTTGGGCAGCTTAGTGACCCATTCACCAAGCAGCGCCTACAATAAGGTAATGACCGAGAGAGCTCCCCAGGGGACAGTTTGGTCCTCGTGTTGTGCCACACGCTAGTGAAGGTGTGCAGCAGGCAGCGGAGGGTTAGGTATTTGTGTATTTGCTCTTTTTGCAAAGTAGATGTAAACTTGTCATATCGGGATTTATCTTTTTTCCCTATTGTCACTGCATTTGTTTTAGAGCGGCGAATTGGTTTCAGAACAAAGCAAAAACAAGAAACCGAAATGTAAATACAAAAGAAAAGGAAAAAACCAACCCAAGCCCCAAACAAGAGTCTTTTATATTCACGTCGTTTACAAATCAAGGTGGAATTCTGTCTTCCTCCTATGACATGACTGTTTTGTTTTTATTCGCCCAAGGTTCCCAGCTTCAGCCCCTCTCCCGGTGGATCACCATACCCCATGAGTATTGGACCCATGGAAGCTGGTGGGCTGCGGTCTCGTTACCACTCTTCACCCATTCTGTATAATTCTCCTACCGGCAAAGACGACTATATGGCAGACGCCCAGCTGCTGGACATCTTCCTTCGAAACGAAGAGGAGAAACAGCACAGAGTTCCACTCGGTAAATAAACAAACTGGCTTGATGGGGAAAGCTTGGCAATGAGAAGCTGTTGGGTTTATTCGAGATCAGCTTTTGCGGGTGAGAAAAGTTGCAAAGGATTCCAAGCATAGTTTATGGTTATCACCTGTGACCTTGGTAAAGGCAGTTGATGAAAATTTTAATCTTCTACCGAGGAATTAGGACTTGAGGTAAAACGTCGTTTCTATACATCTCCACGGCTTAGGAGCCTCAGAAAATTTTCCTCCAAATATTCCTTTGGATAGGATACACCCCACAGTTGCAGCGTGTGGAAATGGGCGCTGATAGCGTGTCTGTGGTGGTGGACCGTGATAAGATGAGGGGTTTTATCACCTTGATGTGGGGAAGGCATTTCAGATAAAGGGGGGGAATTCCCCACAGGCAGTTTCTGTCCTGGATAGCGACAAGCAAGATAAGGGTGAAAATCAGTGTTTGTGGAGACTGACTTCAGTATTCATGGTAGTTCGTGTTCGCGTCTTTTTGTCAAAGCCTAAATATACTGACGTATTTCCTGGACTGTTGTTTCCAGAATTCCTTGGCAATAATTGTACGTGACTGTTTAATCGTTTCAGGAAGTTCGGATTCTAGCTCTCCTTCCAGCAGCCCGACTTTTTGGAACTACAGCCGTTCCATAGCAGACTGTGCGCAGACGCTGAGAAAGTTCCAGTATCAGCTGGCTTGCAGGTCTCAGACTCTGTCAGCACACAGGGACGACGCTGATCCGAGCTCAAAACAGGCCACAGAAGAGGTAAATTCGGCAGCGAGGTGGTCAAGAGGGAGAAACAGGTCTCTAAAATTTTGGACTTTTCAGATTCTGAATTTTAATTGGAAAATTATTTCTGCCTTGGAGAGCAAGGCTTACACTGATAAAACACATTTGTGACATAAAAACTGAGTTGAAACCGATCTGTATTTAACCCAGAGGTGAGGGATATAAAGCACTGCCTTTATGCTTGCTTCTGAAATAAATCTAGTGCAAAGGAGAACAATTCACATGGCTTCAATTAAATTTGATCAATTTTCCTTATTTCCTACATTAACCTAATGAAGCTTCCCATTCAAATACCTCTTAAATCAATCCTGCAATTCAGATCAGTTTTATCCTTATAGAGCAGAAAGCTTAAAACTGAACTTGAGCTCATCTGCGATGATTGTACCATGAGTGAGGAGCAGGAGTGTCATATGCGAAGCTGCTGTAGAAGTCGCAGAATGTGGGGAAAAATGCAATTTGAATTATGTGCTGTAGTTAGTATCAGAAATTGTGATAGACTCTAAAAGCTCTTGGAATTCTGTTCTTAGAGGTACTTAATAAACCTTTCCGTAGGCTTGGGCATGGGTGACAATGAACCGCCAGCTCTTTGATCACATGGATTCCTGGACCGCTAAGTTCAGAAGCGTAAGTCCTGTCCCTAAGGTCTGCCTGGCTTTTAGGAACAAGCTCAGCGGAGTGGAAAACTTTCTCCGTGTTCCCTGGGAGCTGAAGGAGGTGGGGAGAATTCCAGAGTCTGAGGATTGGGGTGGGCTGGAGGAGATAAAAATGCAGCATGCTTGAGGAGAGGAGCGTTTTCCACCTGACCTCAGTGGTTTGTATTCTGCAAACTTCACAGTTGTAAAGTTCATCCACCTTGGAATGAGAAACAAAAGCATCTCAGATCCGATACGATTTGGTTTTCCTTGCTGTAATTCAGGGTGCTAAATGTCTGCACTATTTCAAACTCATTCTCCTGGGCTCAAAAGCATGGAATATTCCAACCCAAAGGTTGATATTTTTTTTTCTGACAGTCCTGAGCAGCATAATAAAAAGCAAAAAGAAAAACCTTGCTCTTAGCAATAGGAATTGCTAGAGTAGAGGAGACTTAATTGCACAAAACAGCAAAATAAGTAGTGAATCAGCTTTGAATTGCCCCTTCAGTCGTAGCAAGTATATGGATTCAAGTATATGGGTTTGGGTTTTTTTTTAAAGTAATAACGTAAATGAAAAGCAAAGATTTGTATGAGATCCGTACCAGATTCCTGAGCATCTGTTCCCAAATCCTGTCACGTACAAATCCCACACGTAGCGTTTATCAGCTCCTTGATTTCCTGCAACAAATGTGAGAGGGAGTGGACCCATCAAAGAATAAATTATCTTTATGGTGGAGGGCTCAGCTTCGTAATACCCCTTTCCCTGTTCCGAAAAGCTTTATCTGATACTTTGTGGAGATTTGTTTTCCTGGCTCCTTTCCATTGAATTTTCTGGCCTTTTAGAAGGTATTAAAGAGTCATTTAAACTCTGCCTAACATGATATTCTGGTTTAATTACTTTCCTCCTTGCTTGGCTTCGGTGTTTCTGTTGTTCAGCAGCTTTGTGACTGTAAATGATGATTAGCAGGATGTCAGCTAAGGGTTGGGGTTTTTTTTTTAACATTTTCATTACTTCTGACCTCTTGAATTTTCCCCTTTTTCTTTCCTAGTGGATTAATGAGACGATTCTAGTGCCTCTTGTCCAAGAGATGGAGTCCATGAGCACTCAGCTGAGGAGAATGGGGTGTCCAGAACTGCAAATCGGAGGTAGGAGTAGTTTTGGGGTTCCTTCAACCATGAAGGGCCGCTCCACAGCTGGGGAGTTGTGTAGGTGTTCTATGAATCAGATCTGTTCGATGTTACTGTTCCATTTCTGCTCTGTATTGGTCTGGTCTTTGTTCCATGTCATACATGGAACATGCTTCTTCATAGGACTTCTGGAAATCTTGATCAGGTCACACTGATGCCTGTCCCATATAAAATTCTTAAAGCTCTTCTTTTTTT
>WKFP01013787.1:2112-41330 GCA_011057875.1 Pterocles orientalis
TATATTCAGGGTGGACTTGTGGAAGGCAGGAGGAGGAAGACAACATCTCATTGGAATTAAAAATACTGTAGACAATATTTTTTGGAAATTGGAATATTTTTGGATTTCAAGGTTTTCGGCAAACTCAAGAAAATCATAATCTCATTGTCAGTGAAAAAGCTCATACAGACCACATTAAAATGTGTCCAAACTTTCTGTAGTTGTAAGATTTTGAAATAACTGTTGTTTGACACTTCCAATAGTCTCTACTGAACATATGCAATCATATAAAACCTCTGAATACTCCCAAAAGCTTCCAGCTGTTACCCACCAAGGAAGAACATGGCACTCAAAATATGAGCAGAGAACTTGTGAGGGTTTTTTGGTTACTCAGATGGTGGGGAGGAGAATTGTGATCTAAACACCAAAGGAAACAAGATTTAAACCCTGAAGGATTCAAAGAAATGAGAATTAAGGAAGGAACTCTGACAGAACGTCTGATGAGCATCTGAGAGTTAAGAAAAGAGATGAAGTGACTGGGATAAATGAGGGAAATAATTGGAAAGACTAAAAGTTATTTGGCTGGAGGGAACACAGAGAAATAATGTGAGCGATGTTGAGGAAAGAAATGGACAAGAGATAAAAGAGCAAAGCTGAGACTACATACTTGACAGCAGTACTGCAACACTCTTCCTTATTGGTTTGCCTCTGGTCAAAATCATGGTTTTGCTGGCACAGGGGTTTGTGTCCCATCACAAAGAACCAGACTGGGCAATTGTGAGAAACTGAACTGTGGGACACTTGTCTCAAAGAATGCTTGGAAACTGAACTGTGCCCACCACTGACATTGCATGGTGAAGCCAGTCTGGTGTGGCATGAAGACCGCCACCACGTGCTGGGACATGTGCAGTGCACCACGAGGGAGCATGCAGCAAGCGGGTGTAACCCATGGGCATGCTTGAGAGGGGTGCTGGACTTATCTGACATGCTGCTGCCATGGAAACCCTCAGCCCAATGGTCTTTCTCTGGACCAGCTCTAAAAGCCCACAGGAAAGCGCCCCCACATGGTGTGTGTGTTTTGGTGGCACATGTCTCGGGTGTGTGTGTTTTGTAGCGGTGCGTGTGTTTCGGTGCAGGTGTCTTTTGTGGCATGTGCACGTGGGGAGGCACATGAGCAGAGGTGTGAGCGCATGTATGTGCATGCAAAGGGGTGTGTTTACTGTCCAAAGCCTGTGGATAGTCGGAGTGTCATGGGAACTTGGGTGGTAACAGTTTTGTGCTTCTCTATCCCGACTTCTTGCTTGATTTCTATCTTTTATTCCACTCTCTCCTATCACTTGTATGTTCTACTGTTATTAATAAAGTTAGTTGGGGTGTACGGCATCTGACCTTGCTTGGTCTTAATCTTGCTCCTGGGATCACATTGAAACCTCCCCGACTTTGGATCGGGACAGTAATTCAACAGTACTAAAAAAAAAATAAAAAAATCCAAAACAACAGCAAAATATCTGCCTTTTCATCCTAACTTTTCAGATGGACACACTCCTCTGTCAAGTTCCTTACGTCACCACACAAACACAGATGTAGTGCCAGAACCCAGGACAGAATGTTTAAACCAGGTTAAACTGGTGAAGAAATTAATGTAAATCAATTGATGAATATTGATGAACAGATCAACGATGTAAATAACTTGATAAACTGATGAAGGTGAAAGGAAGTTGATGTGGGAAGGGGAAAATGTATAGACAAATCACAGAAAGAAAACTAGGACAGGCTTGGCATTACTCTAAATGGGAAAAGTCTTAAGAGTAAAAATGAAAAAGGCATAAACAGAAAGCACCATATCAAGTTTGGAAAACCAGCCCAAGATCAAGCCTAAAACCAGCACTTAGGCTTACTGAATCTTTCTGTTCTCAAGTGTCTCATTTCTTTACCTGCAAGAGAAAGATAATGCTGCCCTTTCAGTTCTTGGATGACATTTAGTAACAAACCACAGAAAAATCCATGAGGAAAACAAACATTTATGTTAGTTTGCATAGCATGAAAGAAATCCCAAAGACTTGGGAAGCAGTGATGATCAGACAAGTAATTTAAAAGACATCATTAAGGGCACAGGTGTGCTGGTGCTCACAAACTGAAGCGCAGCAGCTGTGGAAAAAGCAGCACCACTCTGCGATCAAAGACTGGATCAGCTTCTACACAAAGTGGGCATGCATGCCTGCAAAGTAAGATCATACAGGTATTTCTTAATTTTCACGTTTCATTAATCAACCTTAACAGCATTCTTAGTGCATTTCATAGAATCATAGAATCATTAAGGTTGGAAAAGACCCCAAGGATCAAGTCGAACTGTCAATCCACACCACCTAACTCACTGAACCATGTCCCTAAGCACCACATCTACACGTCTCTTGAACACCTCCAGGGATGGTGACTCCACCACTTCCCTGTGCAGCCTGTTCCAATGCCTGATCACTCTTTCAGTGAGGAAATTTTTTCTAATATCTAGCCTAAAACTCCCCTGGCGCAACTTGAGGCCATTTCCTCTTGTCTCTATAATCTTAGAGAACACAAGAAATCTTTACCAAAAGCACATATAAAAGAATACTCTTAGCAACCAATATCTCTAGTTAATAAATACTACAATCAGTATTTCCATCATAGATATTAACCTAAATACTAAAAGCAAGCTTATGGTGACCCACTACTGAATTTTGAGAAGTTGTAAACCACGACTCAACATTGCCGCCTTAAAAGTAAAATTTTGTCCCACCATAGTGACCAGGTGAGAAAACAGTGTCTGCTCCCTGGGACTGCTCTCTGCATCCAGGGGTAGACTACGGAGACTTGGAGCACCCAGGGTGAAAGTCTGCAGACAGAGACCCTTGTTACTCCAGATACTTGAAGGTTCTCAGGAGTGAGTGGTGCAACCCCCCCCCAAGCCAATTTGGGGTTTAACTTTAAAAATGACAGCTCTTTTGTAAGCAGGGATTGGGAGTACAAAATTAGGAAGCCAGGGCTTTAGGGGACGAGGACAGAAACAGGAGAGACAGGGATGGAGGAGGTTGAGATCCTTATCGAGGTGGTGATAACATATAGGAGGAAGAAACAGGATATTGCTCAATATTGGCAGAAGCCTTTAAGACCCCACCTATCAATTAAATAAACCCCCTTAAAGCATACTGTAAATACACTAAACCCTGAGTATCACTTCATTGATTAAGGTCAATGTGTTGTAACAGTAGAAACATCTGACAGCACTCCTCCTGACAAACAGGAGGATTTACAGTTTCTCCGTTTTAGGGAACTATAAAATGTCAAAAGCAAAAATAGTGAACTCCAGAAGAAAGCCTGTCCATCCCAGCCTTTTGTTAAAGATAACCCTTAGGATCTGCCCTTAAACAGTAATTTTTCCTGTGGTATGTTAATGCTCCCTGGCTGCAGGGAGACTTTTCTTTACAGAGACCCTCTCAGTAGCTCATATACCATTTTCCTTCCTTTCATGTGTCCTTGCGGGCCTGATATGATGTGCAGACACTCAGGTGCAAACCTTAAACTCCTCTATATTCTTTCATCCAGAGATTTTTAGATTACTGAGTAAGTTCAGCATCAGTACTTTGTCCCACTCCTATAATGTACTCATTGCTTTTTGCAAACACCAGTCTGTGGAACTGAAAGATTCCCACCTTAGTCTTAAGACCACAGGCCTATAAACTTCCCTGCTGCTGTACACCCTGAATACCCCCTACTTTTTTTCTTTAATCATTTTCATCATCTGCAGGACTGGGGGAAAAAAAGAAAGTTTTGGAAGAGAGAAGAATATTTGTTTTCTTGCTGCCAACAAATTAAAAGAGGCAAAGAAAAAAAAAAATACTTATTTTGCATGAAATTTCTGGGAAGAAACTTCAAACAAAGTGATAAATTATTGAAAAACCCATCCTAAACAACAGAGGCACTGTATTTTCAGCAGCTAGTACAAGCTGGAGCTCCTGTATTGCTTAGGGCCAGGAGGTGGGTAGAGTCCCCTGTCCTGGCTTGACAGCACGGGCTGTAGCTTCAGAAATTTAAATGGAAAAAATGGGGAATATATCATACACTATAACCAGGAAAAATTCCTTCTTGCCTGGAAAGATGGTAAGAAAGAAATTGTGTTACAATTAACAAACTCACAAGAACAGGATAAACCCTGTGCTTCCTCCAGGCAGGGACCCCAAACCACAACTCATCTCCCTCTAGAGGCTTTGCTGCCTCTCCAGGTCTGCTCAACCCCTGCCCACGTATCCACTGACAACCTTCACATACATGTGAGGAGTGGGAAGATGCCAGCCAACACTATCATCCTGCATACGGGAGATGGTGGAAGGCAGTAAGGAGCACTAAGATATGGTAAACTGCTCTTAATTCAAAGCAGCAAGAAGAGTTTCCATCTTTTCTCATTAAACGCAGTGTGCACACGCAGCCATTAGCTACTTCTGTTTTCCTAAGGGAAAAGGAGCCCTGCTCCTCAGGGCTATGCCAAAGAATAAGCAGGCAGAAATCCTCCTCAGCAGCAGACAGAAACATTAGTATTCCCACATGCTCACTAAGATTACCCCTCACTGCCGTCAGACTATGAATATTGTACAGTTTTGTAGACACGTATGAACACAGCACTTATGATAGGTTAAATAATTAATACTGTGCTAATATATGCAAGTTCCATGGTTTAGCTTTTAAAGTCTTGGATTATCTATGGGTTTTTAAAATATTTTGATGCAGTAGCAATCAGAGGCTTAAAGCAGGTCACTGCCCCGTGGTAATGAAAATAAGTATTTTAAGAGCTTACAGTCCACTGTTCCAGTTTTCTGATTGTACTCATGAGAGCATGACTGATAGAAATGTATACACATGCACATTTGCAAAAAATCCAGACAGACATGGCTAAGATGTAACTTAAAATAATCCAAGCCTATCTGGATACGGAATTTAACTCTGAAGATATCTGAAGAATTTAATTTTTGACACGTCCTTATGTCACACAGCAATCACCTTCATGGAATAACAGCACTTTCAAATTATCCTAAACATTTGACCCTAACTTCCCCCCCTCCTCCTTTAAAGTCCTTAATTTTCCCTGGTTCTATATCAGGATAGAGCATTCTATGTAGCAGCCTAGAAATCACCATCACAAATAGCTGTGGAAGCATCTTATCTTGAAATTGGAGTAACCGAACACTATTTCCCAACTGTATTTTACCACATTTTATGTGCAGATATTCAATACAAGTAATTCACAGTGAAATCCTCAGTAGCCGCATACTTCATACAAGTGTTCATGTCTGTGCTGGCTTATGAATGTCTTTATTTTATGTACGTTTTCTTCTTCTCTAATGGATCACTTTTTGGATACTTTCAGGCTACAAGACTACTACAAAAAGGCAGAATAACTCTGCAATATGCTCCAACCAGTTGGAATCAGTACATTGTTTTCAAGGCTCATTCATGGAGTTGGGAGTAGTTAAATCATATAACATCCGCAATGGCTTTAAAGGCTCCTGGGACTACTTCCCAAGTACTTATTCTTTTCTTAGTAGTTAAGGATTGCATTTTTCATGGTTCAGCTCCTCATTTTACATGGAGTCTGCATAGCCTGAGGTGTCACATTTCATGGGAATTTCACAAAGCATAAAAAAAATTACACAAAACCCAAAGATTCATTTTCATGGAGACAGAAAGCAACCCAAAGCCTCCCGGCTTCTGTCAGCTTTAAAAATAAGGGAAATCCATAATTTTGTGGTGGTGTTATTGCTGAATTCCATGCAGACCATGAGAACCCTACATCCTCCTCATGAGCAGCCTCAACATGAAAGGCATTTCATATAATGCACAGAGCTAGGAACAGCTCAGTTTATTTGTAGATGTGTAAATTACTATAGGGCGTTTAAACTTTTGAACTCGAATTTGTTTCAGTGCCAATTCCCAGCCCAGACTGGGAGGACTCACACTGTAGGTAGGCTGTTAGGATCATCTGGCTCTGCTTCTAGACGGATCATGGATCAGAATCACATCCAGGGAGAAGGAAGGGAGGAGGAGGAGGAGAATAAGGAAGGATGAAGTAGAGGCTAGGGCTTACTCCACAAAATAAGGGAATGGTTAAGGCTGTGTTCAGTAGGAAACTCAGTACAAAGCATGCATAGATTGAGTCTAATAAATATAATTTTAAAATATGCAGATAAGAAACGAAGAAAGGAAATGCTAAAAGCATAGAGGAAAGCAAAGAGGATGTTTTCGCTCTTTTTATACTGCATGGTTTCCAAGGTCAAGCTCTCCCAACTTGTTTACTCCTTGTACAAGTAAACAACTGCATTTAGTCTTAAAGAGACATTTGCTGAAGTAAAGAGGATTCAGCTACCGAGCCAAAGAGGTTTAGTGTTTATATTATTAATCATGGAGATATTATTATGTGCCCACTTTTCTGGTACAACGAAGAGCACTCACTGTAACCTCATTACTTCTGTCTAAAGAGTTCATGAACCAGGATGCCAAATTCATTTGCATTTTTTTTCATTCCATGGCTTTTCAAGACACAAAAAGAGGCACATTTTGAGGTTTCTGCACCCATGTAGAAGAAAGAAGTACTAAGCCATCAGGTACAGGTCTGATTTTTCTGAGACTGTTACTTTTGGTATGAACTACAACAAACGGCACCTGCAAAGCTCACTGACGGAAAGCTGGCAATGTGGCCAATATCACAAGGGGAGATGGTGTGGCTGCATCACAATGATGCCACACCTAAGCTCAGCAGTGCTGCTCATTAACAGGTCTTATTATCACAGACACCCTAATTTCCTAACACAGCTGGAGTTTGTTTGGTTTGGGGTTATTTTGGTGATGGTGGGGAACCTACACTGCATCTCCACATGGAGCTGCCCTGTACTATGTGGGCATAACAGCTTCCAGGTGGATTTGCCATCTGTTGGTATGGTTACATGGGACTGTAGTCTGATGTCTAGCATAAAATGAATGATACAGTGTTCAAATCCCCACAGGACAAGTGTCCAACTCTGAAATGCTTTCTAACAGAATCAGCAGAAAGATCAAAGAACTGAATTTACAGGAAGATGGAACCAGTGAGTCTCTCTTAGAAGCAACACTCCTAAGTAATCAAGCTTGAGGCACTTGACTTCTCTTTAAAGCACAAGCTCTTACTACAGCTACTTCAAGATCAGCTCAGAAGTTTACACAATTTTCAAAGGACTGCACATAAGAAGTCAACTTGAATACACAGAGATACATGCAAGAACGTCAGTCACAGAAACACTGTCACCTCCACACTGAAGGTCAAGAGAAGTGCAACAGGAAAGTTTTCATTCTCGGCTTCAGGAAAAGAAAGAAATTTAAAGGGAAGTGTAATTGTGAGCTGTCTGTTCCTATTTACTTAGGGCTGGGATACTTTTCTACAGCTGGAAAAGTTTACACAGCTCTCCAGTTCTCACTAAAACAGGAATAACACAACAGCATGCACGACACAGTACTAGCTCCATTTTCACTGCTAAGCTTACATATATCGCCACCATCTATTTTACTGCTATGGTACCAACCCAGCAAGACATTTTATATACGATAAATATAGCCTCTCACCGACCTTATTTCTAGTCTTTTGATATTTACACAAATCCTGCCAATGATACAATGCTTCACATACATTTACTGCAGAAGAACGTGGTTCCCCATACTAAACTCTGTCATACTTAACCTTTAACACAAAAGGCGAAAAGCCACATAATCTATCAGGGTGAGGGAGGAAAATTCAAGACCACTGGAAGCATTCGTGTCCTTGTAATAATGAGGGGTCTTTTTGATAAGAACAGCCATCTGATTCCTGGAAATGGATCACCCCCTCTGTTACAGAGAGCACACTTATAAACCCCAAGCATTCCTAGTAGGAGTTGGCTCAATGCAGAAATGCCACCAGCTTGCTGATAACTTCATGTTTGGCTTTCAGAATGAGAGGGTTATCAGCAGCAGCTTCCACCGCTCGCTTGCAAAACCTCACCCTCACCTTCGACTTCCGTTAGCTCTTTGACATCTCTGAGCGTGCAATGTCCCAGTGACAGACAGTAACCAGATGGGCTTTTACCATACAGTACTGCATCGTTTCAGGAATTTAATCTGATTTCCCAGAATACACAGCACAGCCCTTCATTCTAAAGTTGGTGTGCAGGTGGGATCACGTCCCTCAGCTTTATAAATAGGCCTAACTGTCAGTGGCTTTGGTATGTGTCCCTGATTGAGCCGTTTGTCTGTCGCTTTAGAAAACTTGACTCCCTGCCTGGGCATCCATCAGCGATTCTGAACGACTCTGGCAGCTCCTGTGCACATTCAACTGCCCCATCAAACAGCTCAGCATCTCCTAATTCCAAGGGCAAAATTGCTTTCTGCTTTACAACCAGTAGCTCTTACTGCAATTTCTTTTCACTTTGTTGTTGTCAGCTAAGCGTAACATAGCTGTACATTGTACATACAACATAGGAGTATGGAGCATGTAGGTTCCCTCACCCAGAAACATCACACCTTCATCTTCTGTGCTTGCTCCAATGTCTGTAAAGACCACCAGGACTTTATCCCTTTATCAGAAGTGCAGTGGGCTTGTGATAAGAAAAATCAAAACTGGTTCTACTATCACCTAGTTTTTCTGTCCAGACTACTAAATGAAGCACAGATTATTGAAGTTTTGGATATATACTATATTTAATTTTAGATCATAATAAAGGTTTCAGGAAGAGAAGATAAGTTAAAGAACAAATATTGCCTTAAATCACAACTCTTAGCCTTCTTCCAAGCACTTGTTTTCTTTATTTTTTCTTTTAAAAAAACCCAAACCAAACAAAAAACCACCACAAACCAAAAAAACTAAGAACACCAAACAAAATGAAAACCATCTCTCATCTAGACTTTAGACCCAAACTCTTACTCTCCATATAAGCACACAGCTCTCACTACATCAGAGAGCTGCATCCGAAAGCAGAATTTGATTCAAACACAGTCTAGTATAAGCACAGGCTCATGGTCCCATTTTTTTCCCCTCAGCCTTAATTCTTTGACATTCTGTGCTGTAGTAAGGTCAAAGCCTCTTTCTGCTTGGACTGGACACCTAGTTTGTGCTTTCAGACCACAAGAACAAACTCGAGCTTTCATTTAAGTATGGACACCACTAAATACCAATTTGAAGCAGGCAATTAGGGATCCAAGTACACAAATACACTCTGTAAAAGAGGCTGGATGACCTTTTGACAACCTGCTTGTTGGATGTGAGGGACAGCCAGGACAGGATCCCACCATGCAGAGCTTCTCACATCACGGTGTCAGCACACTGACCCCTGAGCCCCCATACCTCACTTATTCAGTATATTTTTAAAACAATTAAGCCTTGGCCTACACAAGCTGCTTTTCTTTCCCACCTTCCCAACAGCACTGGCTAAATTAACAGAAAATGCAAAGACTGCCATAATTCTACCAATTATTTAACTAGTCTGTGCAGGAATTTCATGTGTTGTTTTCTCATTCTGTGCAAGGAGAAAGATCTCAAAATTATATCCACAGCATCTTCAAAATTACAATTAGGTTTATATCAATCATCATCAGTTGCCGACATTTTCAGCTATTTTTCACCAATTTCCTTTTATTTTTGAATATTTAGGCAACATACACCATACTGCAATCTTGTAACTGGGACAGAAACTTTTAACTTCAATGTTATGACTGAAGTTCATCATCCTTATGGATAATTGTCACCAAAGGGGAAAAATAAAGAGGGGTGGGGAGGGAGGGGGGAAGGAAGGAAAGCAAGCCTGTTTCTATGGGGAAAAAAAGCCCTCAAAACAGAGTTTCTTTAGATATCCACAAAAATTAAAAGGAATATTGAAGAACAAATTTAGGCTGAAGAACTAGTAAGGAGGAACAAAAGCTGTTTTCTAAACTAGAATTTCAACAGAGTAACTTGAGAGAGAAGCCCTGGCTACTGTTGGTTTAGGGCCTATAGACTATACACTGACAAAAGGGAACACTTTGGGAAAGGTGCTGTCAAACAACACTAGTTCAGGGGACCCGAGCAGAAATAAACAGTCAGTCCTTAGTACTTGACAGGAAAGTGTCTGGATTTCTCAGTATTGTATGTAAAATCCACACTTCACTTACCCATTACAGTAACTAACTTTAGTGACTCACATTTAGTCATTTTTTTGGCAGCTCAATCTGGCTTGAACCAAGTCAAAACCACTAAGCAGAAGTGCACAACCAGGAAACATTACAGTGAAATAACACAGACCTTTAGAAAAAGGCAAGCAATGTTCTCGAGAAATAACTTGTACCTGGGAACTCACTGAACCACCTACAACCCTTACATGTACACATATTTCCAACATATTTTCCCTCCTAGGTCCAAAGCTTTGTCTTGAAGAGTGCAAGCAAACAAGTTCACAGGAAACACTTGGAAATCGCTTGGTCAAGACCACGTGCAGTCCCGCATGGTTGAGTCCTGGGGGCAAAGGAGGCAATGCCATGCCCAAGGCTGCCATTTACTGTCACAAGCCCTTCAAGCTGGGTTAGGACCACAAGAGGAAAACAGTGAATTACACCAAAGGTGCTGGAGAAATGCAGACAAAATATGGAACTAAGGAGAAGTCCCATCCCTTTATGATTCAGGTTAAAAAGGATATGCAGAACAAGAACATCACAGCAGTAAGGCACAAAAATTCTAGACAAAGACAACTTTTTTTTTTTTTTTAATCTCTGTAACTTAACACAGAGTTTAAAGCTTACGGCACCTCCTCAGTGCTAACTATGATGTATCTTCAGTAAATATTATTCACCTATTCACCAGCACTCCAGGTATAGTAAAATGCAGCACTAACAATACACACAACTGTCACAAAAAATTCCAACCAATCACTATGGTCTTCCAAAAATAATATACCTGATAAACACTCTTACATGACGCGTTTAATGTTTCTTTTCAGCACCCTCCTCAACGTATTTGGATAAGATTGTCTGTCTACACTGTACTTCCAAACCTATCTTTATCTCATTGCACATGCAGACCTATTCAGAAAGTACATGCTGGCTCCTGGAACTGCAAACCAGCTGACATAATCTTGGAGTTGTAACAAGTTTTGAACTTCCAGAAAGGCAATTAAGATCAATTTCATTTCTGAAATAAATCACCCATCACTCAGAAAAATCACATTATTGTAAGAAATGCTAGGATACACTACCCAGAGAGAAACTTCAGCTTTACACACCAGAAAAACGAAGAAAAAAACCCCCCTGATTTCAGAAGGTACCAATTCCTAAAAGCTTCTTCTTAAAATAAGGTTTTTAGCGTTATGGCATACTCCTACACAGTTTTTGTTGTTGTTGCTTTGTTTGGTTTATATTTACTTTGAACAAGCTGTGATCACTTGTTAATAACAACGCAACAAGATGAGTTTGCAGTTTCCTTAGTATGAAAGCTATGGACATTGGCACCAACACTCTGTTTTATCATTCATTGAATTCAGTGGAAAATCTCTAACTTCAGACTATGGACACCAAACTCACGAGAGCTAGAAGAGCCACAATAAAAAAGAGAACACTGTGATCTCCCTGAATTCTGGATGCATTAGTAACACAGATATAATTTCATTCCTCTTTAAAGAAACAGAAAAAAAAAAGAGAAAGAAAGAAAAGAAAAAAAAAAAAGAAATCAATGTGGGAGTTTTAATTCGTCACAATCCATGCCTGGATGATGTCAAACAAGATCTCAGTAAGATGAAAGTACATGCAACACTGTGGTGAGATCACTCAGATGTGACTGATTTCTCTGGTATCACCAGATCATTCTGTCACCTGTGAGGCTCAGTGCCCTGGACCTTTGCTGACACTGGAACAGAAAAGCTGCAGGGTTATCCAGTGTTTGGATTATAAGGCCACTTACACTTTACACCACTCAGGTAGTGTAAACATGCATCAGGTTTTCTTGTTCTGAATTTTCAATATTTGGCTGCAAAACCCAGCTGAAGGGCAAAGACCTTATCCAGCCACATTAGGTCCAGGCTGAAATGATAAAGGAGTAAGCCTCAAGATGGAAGACCAGGCTGTCCTGTACAGCATCTGTAGGGGCGCTTTGTGCTTAAGTAGAATTTTAGCTATAATACTAACTTTAGGCTTTGTAATTATAAGGCTGATAGAGGATCCTGGGTAAGAAGAAAAATGACCAGATGTGCAGAGGTATCTAATTATACAGGACGTGAGGAAGATAAGGAGGAACTGAGAAAAATTTATTAGCACAACTAAGTTATTTTAGCACCTTTCTTTTGCTTCCAAAATGAATATTCTGAGAGCATCTCTGGCCAGTCTTCTCCCAGCAACTTTTTCTTTCAGCTATAAAGTCAGTCTTTTTTCATTCACATGTTTCTGTGTCCTTCTCTGGTTTCACTGTGGTTAATAGTCTTTTGCGTACATGCAAGCTACTATTCAAGTATATTTATATCACCACACAACTACTGACACAGAACATAATTTCTGTGGTAATGGTTTGGTTTCTTTCATATCCCCTAAAGCTGGTATTCGTGCAGTCTAATCTTCAAGTCCTTCTCACAAAGCCACACATTATTTGCATCCTTGCTTACTATAACTTCACATTTCTGGTTCTTACAAAATCCTTCTCCTTATTTTTGTATTTGTTGTACTCCTCAATTTGCAGTTTGAGTTTTGGCAACTAAATACATCAAAGTGACATTTTTACAGATAACTATATACATCAGTCTAAGAAAATTCAACACCACCACAACTATTCATTCATTAGTGCTCTCTATTTACTATGAGATCATCCAGCAGCAAAGACCCCTTGGTGTGACTGTTCTCCTCTTACTCATAATCCCTTGAAATACTGAAGGAACTTTCTCAGTCATCAGCCTGGGTTTCCTGGTTAGATCAAAACCACACACTTTCATTTGGGCCACAATAGAGTAAATCAACATTCTAATGCAGCAACACACCTTTTCCACATCACTCTCCAAACCCTACCTTTGCCAGTTACCTTTTAAATGCAAAGAACAGAATGTAAACCTCCAATTACCCATTCAACTCCAAAATATCAGAGTGCTAAAAATTGTTTCCAGTCAACTGACCTTCAGATACAACCATTTCACTGTTTATTCTATAGCTACTAATCACACTCCAAGAAGTTACCTTCCTCTGTGCCCTTTGACATTTACAATTATCTGGTGAAAGCTTTAGAATCCATTTTCTTTCTTAGAATTACAGATTTTCAGTATAATCTACAAGAAAAGATGGACGATGGAGAGACTATAAATATCTGAATTTTCCAGTTTATGCTGTTCAGCGGTGAGTATTTATCACTCCTTAATTTTCTTGCATGACACGCAAGAATTGGGACCAAACTGAGAAACACGTCCCAAGACACTTAACACGGCAAGTTGCAGCAAACCCGTGAGAGCTTCACAGCAATAATAACAACTTTGGATGCATCTCCTTTACCTCTTAGGATGTAGTTCTGATAATTCTGGTCGGCCTCTGCTCCCACTTTGATTAAGCAAGTCAGACCTTCAGCAACAACAAACTCATGAACCAAATCCTTGTCATCCTGCCACAGGAAAAAGGAAAAGCTGCGTTAGAATTTTGAAAGAAAAATAAACAGTTTATGTCATCATGTAAGACCAAATTCATGCTTGCAACATTGACTTTGTATTTCAGATGTTATAGGGAAGACCATAGGGATGTTATAGGGAAGTAGAATTCTGAATTTTAAAATCAGAATTAAATATATTGATGCAAAGCAAGAAGAAACAAGCTTTTACCTTTAAGTCAACTAGAGAAGATTAATATCTGTAAAACATGACTTTTGATTTTTTCATTAAGGGTTTGTAGACATTCTACCTGATATTAAAATCTTATCATATATCAGAAACAGACATCCTTAAAGCCTTAAAGTGTCAGTATCAACAACAGAAGGCCATTTATACACTTTAGCATAATTCCAGTTTCAGTATTTGAGGTGCATACAACAAAACTTTTAAAATTGGTGTTTATTGCAACGTATTATTTTATTCATTATCTTAACGAAATATTAATTCATTATATTTAGAACAGGAAAGTATTGTGTTGAATACAAGAACACTAGTAGATAATATTCCCACATTATGATGGGAAACACAGTGAATGTAGGAGAAAATACTCCTTAGTATTTAACAGGAGAGAAACTTGTTAAAGCGTCTCACTTCTTTTTAACCATCAGTCCTTCACTCAATGCAGCAGAATGACACCGTATCACATACCAGGGAGAGGAGGGCTTTGCTGGGAGCTGCATGCAGAGAATACTATTCCAAGGGACTACAGCAGGCTGTATCTAAAGCTTGCCTTCTCGTCTTACAGAAGGCTCACGTAGACAAACAGGAGGCTACTAAAAACTTGATTAAACAGCACTTAATGAACTAGCCATACAAATTAGGCACAAAACCAATTTAAAATATTAATGGAAGAGAACTACTCTGTGGACAACCATAGTTGCAGAGTCCCTTCTTTTGATTATTTTTAATATATGTTTTCATTCAGAAGAGTGTCTTAAGTAGAAATTTCAGCTTTCCAATAATGCAGCACAGAGAGGTCAAGATCCAGAGAGTAAATAGTTTTGTTTAGATTGATTTCTGAATTTACTGCAAACACTTAGAAAACTGCCAAGGGAAATAAAATAATCAAATCCCTTTCAGTGTGCCAATTAACTTACTGCAAATTTGTTTAACCCTGACAGTTCATTGCTTATGAATTTCCTTCTTTTACCAAAGCTAAGTTACATAATTCTTAAAGGCTGAACAAATGGGATATTCAAAATTGTAAGGTGATCCAGCAGCTCATGATAAATTTAGAAATTAGGATAAAAATTTGCTTAATGTTTCAGAAGGTCAAATCTCTTAAAACAATTTAAATATATTATTTACACATGATAAAGGTGATTATCCTTTAAAATGCTTATAAAGAGGAACCATACAATCTTTCCCCATATCTTTTCAAAAGTGTACAGTAAAACCTCAAAATATGTTAAAAAAAATTCACCACTGTGCATGCTTGAGCTAAAAATTTTATTTATTCCTTAGTCTCAATGTTTCGGTTTTTGAGGGCTTTTTTCCTTTATTTTTCCATACATAAAAGCCTTGATAATGTTTTCTGAAGAGTTACAAAGTTTACAAACTCCCACGTCGGACCAGGGCACTACATACACAAGTACCCAATTTTATGAAGGTGACAGATTTCCTCTATCTATCCATTCACCATACTCAAAACACAATGGGACTACTAGTAGAGTAGAGGAAGAGAACACAATCTACCTGCTACTACAGATGGCACTAATTACATCCTGATTTCCTCTGTTGTACGTAACAGTGTTTTAAAGGTGCATACACCCTCTGCACAACCCCCTCTGCTGCAGCCTACCAGGCAATTCCCTTTGCTGTTCCTGAAGACAACTGAAGAATTAAGACAGTGGTTTACATTGAGCAGCTGAGGACCTTTCTACAGCAGGGGGCTTTGGCTGGCGCAGAGGCTGCTGTACCCTTGGCCAAGCCAACAACCTAAGGGAAAGGGACCTAGGAAGGGACACATCCAGCCAGCACATTGAACCTCTGGCTGTCCCATCCCCAGCAGTGACCTCTGGCAAAGCCCTTCTCAAATGCCACCAGTCAGAAGACTGAACTCTTAATTCTGATGCTATTTATTGCAACTTAATTTGTGCAGCAAGTGATGCCGAAATTCACATAGTAGACTTCCAGAACAGTATCTTACAACAACAGGAGTCCTGGGAAAATAAGGAAAGGACCTCATATAAAATGCTTCCTGATGAACAAAGCCGTATCTCAGGTTCATTGCCCCCAGACTTGGGCTACTTGATTTAAAATAAAGCAACTACAAATAAATACGCATGTATGCAATACTTAGATCCAAGTCACACTGATTAGGAAGCAACATTCAGGCTCACCTTGTATGATGGAGAGTCACCTCCAGCAGTGCAGGGAGGCAGAACCATACCCAGTGATCCCAGAGGCGCCTCCTCCCTGGCCACCCTTGGAACGAGGCTACTACTCCCTTCCATACATCCCTTTGTATATGGTGTTTGTAATTCAAAGCAACTTGAGTAATTTCTTGTTCTTCAATAATTTTGAGTTTTAGGAGAAATAGGATTCAAGAGAGAGGAACATATCCCTGGAACCTATCCCTGGAACCTGTCAGCTAAGTTCAAAGTAATGTATATTCACAGCGCACGTAAACCAAGGCTACACACCATGGTAATTCCCAAGGAGCTTGCATGCCTAGAAAAACTGTTACTCTGTATGCCAAGGTCAATGGTTAAAATTCCCTGCTACTAAAGAGAGTAGGTGCCAAATTTCCCTTACACAGAATAGGCAGTGGTGGGAGGAATGTCAAGGGACAGAAATGACACAAGTACGCATAATTTAGAAAAAAAAGAAGAAATTGGCAGCATAGTGTGGAATCAAGAAAGCTGTGAGGAAAACATTCTCCAATATAGTTTTTCTGCAAATCTGATGACAAATAGATGCATATTTTACTGGACAATACTGTTGTCCAATGTAAGAGAAACAAGATCTATAACAATATTAACTATCAAGTGAAATAACCACAATTATTTTGCCAGATGGTAATGGTGTCCTAGCTCAAAGCACACTTCATTATTCTTCAAATACCTTTTGTTGATACTTGACTAGATGTTTTGATTTTGCAACAAGTGTGTTTGTATTGCCCTTGAGCTGAGAAAAGGAAAAAATATTCTGGATTGACTCACAGTCAAATAAACGCAACTGGAAAAACAGGAAAAAGAAGGAATAACTGCAGATTCTGATTTTTGTTAATAGACCTAACATACCTGTTTGGGAAAAGTAAAAGATATTTGGATGCTACAGAGAATGTTGTCCCTATGCTAGAAAAGTTAACAGTAGCTCAGCTTCAGAGACCCTCAGATCAAATCCAAAAACAAAAGAAAATTTTTAACAGCACATAGCCACTAAGGGCTGTTGGTATTCAGTGAAAGAGAAAAACTGAAATGCCCATTGTAACTTTAAGATGTTCCCCATAATCTCAAATAGTGAATGCACATTAGAGTATCACCTGGGGAAAAGTTTGCATTTAATTCTCAAATACCTCATGCTAAGAATCTGTTTTATGTTGGTGAGGTATTTGTTTTGTTTTTAACAGGGGCCTTCCTGAAGCAAATTGTGAGATCTGCCTTCTGGAACTTTTTCAAAGCAGCCAAAGGAGTACAGCATAGAATCATCCTTGACTGAAAAGAGATATATTGCAGAGGAACAGCAGAGGAAATTAAGGAGATGAGGGACTCTAACCAGACTGCTTTTGGAAAGCACCGAATAAACAAATCAAACCTGAATTTTTAAAAGGCTTTTAAGGTACTTCTACTCTCCCAAACAAAAGGGAAAAAGAAGGTGTAATGAAGCAGAGTACAAACACATCACGCTCTAGACATAAATCTGAATTCAGTACATTATCTATTCCATCATGTGTATACGATGAGGGTAAAGAAGCAAACATCTGGAATGTGCAGAGAAAGATGAAAGGCATCCAAGTCCATACGTTCTGCATTGAAAGGAGAATGTTTACATCAGTTTTGGTCTAGGATAATCTTTCCAGACCCATTAACTCACTGACTTGCCAAGTTAGGTGACCTCAAGAGTACAGGCTACTCTCAAACAGTGGTAAGAGGTTCAGGTTTCCAGGAAGAGAGCATTCATTGTACGGAATATATGGTGTGTGTGACTGATACATACAAGTAGCTGCCGCATGTGTGCGATAACAGTTAAAAGGAGGTAGGGAAAGGTTGTCATTTGCTATGGAAATGGACTCCTCCGCTAATATCGCAAAGATTTATGAGCCCTTAATCAGCAGGCATTAAGGCACTGATGAGAAAAGCAGCAAACCACAGACAAAGCTCTCTAAGCTTCCTGCTAAGCTCCTGCAACCATAAAGATTATGCAGTGACACAAAGGCTGGCTACTTAAAGTCTTAATGAAAAGATACCACTGGCCTCATCACATAACTATATTTTATGCATTCATTCACAGATTTGGAATAGATTATATCTCTTCCTTTCTTGAGGTGTCCCAGAAGGAAGAAAAAACAAGATGATATATGTTGCTTTGTAACAAAGTTCTATTTTCATCCAACCTACAATGAAAAAGACATTATATATATATTCAAACTGGTGAGTTTAAAGCTTGCTTATGTAGTTGACAAAATGTACAAATCATACTTTCCCCTGCATAACTCAGCCTAGCTATCAAAAAGACCCCACAAACCCTGTGATCAAGCAGTCTACAGTATGCTTATGCGCCACTAATAAAATAGGAAGTGTAGCTAGAATTCCCTTCTTTCCTATGCAAACTCCTATCTCTGTACCATTTGATATACTCTCTAATGAATTTTTGCAGGGTCTTATCTGAAGATGGAGACCGAAGACTGTTTTTTCAAGGAATGGCACTTTGCAATAATGCATCTTATCTGATGTGCAGCTTCCATGTGCAAAGATAAATTGTTTACATGCTGTTAAAGATAAATCTTTCTGAAGCCTGCTATTTCTGCGGGCCATATGTTTGAAAACTTTTACTCAAAGTATGATTATTTCTATGCCACAAGTTGCTTCACTTCCTAATAGGAATGAAGGTTTTGGAACACAATTTCTCAAGGGTTTGGTTTTTTTTGTTTTGGTTTGTTTTTTTTTAAAGCTAACAAGTACTGCTGAAAGATTCATTCCAAGTATTTGGGAAAACGAGATTAGTAACTGAATATTCATATTTGGATATGCACATACATATTTCTCTCTTACGTGACTAACAGCTGTGCAGAGTACTGTCTTTCCAAGGAATCATAACAAGATGCTTGTCTATGAGATTTCCACCAAGAAGAACCTCATTTCTGCGGTTTTCCCCTTTCCTTTCATAAACTATCACATTGTTTCAGTTGCTTGAGCATTCCCATATTTAATCCTAGCCTGTACAATTCTCCCCTGTTTCTACTACAAAGTTAAACATTAAAGAAATTGTTAATTTTTTTAAATAAGGAACTATGGGGTTCCCCAGGCTGTGCTCTCCACGACACATTACGGAGTGAGCCAGCAATCACATTCTGCACTGACCAAACTCTCCAAAATGCTAAAGTTGTAATAATCCAGCCTAGAGGTGAGAGCAGCACAGGCAGGTGAGGTACCAGCCACAGCCACGAGAATCTTGCTAAGCTTTGTCTGAGGACTTACAGGAGCGGACTGCTCTGACACTGAGCTCCAGTGGTTGACATACTCCACCCTCCATCTGAGGAAGAGCGTCCCTCTCTGCTCTATCTCTGATTTTGTCTGCAGACTGAAACTGGTAAATTCACAAAGATATACTGCATTCATGGTTTAAGGTTATGATAATTCATACAGGCAAAACCCAAGATTAATATTGCCAATTCACGGTGCGATGTTGCATACGGAGAGAAATGTAAGCCCTTCTGTATTCAAACAGGAGGAACATCCTCTGCTGCCTAAAATCTTGTGGGACAAGATGCTGGCAGTGCACCAATATGGGTCCTACAGGCAAAAAGTACACAGCTCATTCAGACACTGCATGGCTTTTTAAAAGGGGAAACTAGGGAAATCTGTATTCATTGCTATGTTCATCTATCTAATAGTATGCTGGAAAAGTGGCTCTTACTCCACTTCTCCTATTCCTAATAGTGCAAGGAAAATAGATTTCCAGATCTTCTTTCCTAAGCATCCCTCTGGCTCTGGCAAACCCTCATGTATACAAAAAAAAAAACAACCCTAAAACAACCCCATAGCTTTCTCCTAACCTGACTGCCCTGGGCAGCAGTAGCTATGTGGCAGTGCCGGGCTATGACCGGAATGCACTTCCCTTAACTGAGAGCCTTCACATTCACAGGTTCCCCATATAATTTCAAATGCTCTTCACCAGTAGCAATGGAAAATGAACAGCCAGTTCCTCTCAGCCCTCCTTTCAGCTGTCTAGCTACCAATGTGACCCCAGAGTCTACACTAGAAATATACCCCAATAAAGTCTCCACAAGAATATTTTTAATTATTGCTACCTGCCTTCAGCATGCATCACAATGGCTAAGGTTACCAGCAAAATAATTATTCCTATTCACAAGACTACAATGATGTAGTAATAAAAGAATTATGCCGTGCTGTATTAGAAACATAAATCCCAGATCATTTCTGGAGTCCAGCTTTTTTACTGGCTAAGCAACAGGTTGCATTTAACAGATCAAGATTGGCTTGCAGTGTTTGCAGTTAGAAAAGCTCATTTTGGCTTGAAAACTGAGCAAACATAGTCAAGGAAGTGATTGAAGGAGCATGGACCGCCAAGATATAATTTATAGTTATTTTCTCACACTTTAAACTAGTTCTGCTCTTTAGCCTCCAAGATCACCGATACAATTAAAATAGTAGAATGCCAATCCAGAAGTGCCTGACGCTATCTAATTCAACTGTCTCTGTTTATTTCAATCCATTTTAAAAGCCAAGTCATCTGTTTCAAACAAATCTGGAAAGAAAAAATTCCAAAAACATACACACATGCACATATAAATACACATACATACATAAACTTAAGTCCTACGAGTCCCTCAAGGCTGTATTGCCATTTCAACTTAAATTGTTTAAGCAGCCACAAAACAATTCTATGTATGGACCAGATGAGCTGGTGGTCAAGCAGGCAAGTTTTGTATTAAACCATGAAACCTCTGCCCTACTTCCAGTCAGGACACTACTTTTAGAAGATGAACCAAACACAGCTCTCAGGGGTAGCGGGAGGAGAGTCTTCTGCTGTCACAGACTCCATCTCTCTAAGACAAGTATTTTCACTCCCTGATACTTGGCAACTCAAAAACTACCCTAAGACAAGGATGCTAGGCAAGTTCAGTTGCTTTCTTCCTTCCCCAATGCTGCCACCAGCACACCTTGAAAAATAACTCCTTGAGAACAACAGTGCTCTGAACTAGGACGTCCCAAGGGTGCGGTCAGCTGCTAGAGGTAACTGAGGCAGTGTCAGAAGCATTTTAGTGGTTAAGAGTTTGACAGGGAGCAAGCATGTCCCCCTACAAAAGCTCCTTCCCCTTGCTGTTTCTGTTGATTGCAAAGGCACTTCAGACGCTTTACTGCCCTCACCAGCTGTGCCACAACTTCCACGCCTCTGCTCGCCAGGCTTTCCTCTACACTCCTCCACGTTGTCTCCACGCTCCTTATTCGCTTCTCTCCCCCAGCCCATCCACCTTCCCAACTCATTACACGTACATCTTTGTAGAAGCATGACCATAACCTGACATACAGAAATGGGTCCTATTCTTGCATCTATTTATACAGAGAAACATTTTATAGCAGTATGCATGGAAATGATCATCCCCCTTTACTTTCAGTAGCATAATATATTTAATCAACCTACAATGTACAGTTTGTCTTCTAGTGATAATTACAATGAAAATTCACCCTCAAGTATCAATTCCACTGCATATCAGTGCCATGAGTCAGTCACCTAAGTAGCAATCACCAAAAGCCAGAAGTCTTTTGCCAGCCTTTTAAGCACCAAATAAATAAGCACTGATGCCAGCTAAAGGCAACACTATGCCATTAAAGTATTAAAAATCCAATTTTCTTTCTTTCCAAGATGAAAACATTTCAAATACAGACCAAATTATTGCTGATTATGGATTTCCACCTTGGCATCAATAAATGGATACAGAAATTCACCCAAAAGTAAGGTGCTTGATTTACAGACATTAATACTCTGTAATCTCCAGTCCAGAAAATAAATATTCTTTTAAAAGAACACATTTTGTATTGCACTAAAAATACCAGTAAAACAAATACAGCATTTGCCATTGTTTCCCATCAGCAAAACAGAGAAGCTGCAACACCTCTTATTTCACATCTCGACACATTTTATATCATATGCCTTTTCGCAGTTTCTTTTGAAGAGCTGAAAGAATACATGGGGGCAAAATAAATACTTTAATAATTAACATTACTTTACAAACTAAAATGTGTGAATACATATCCAATATTTAACATTTTGAAACAAATGTGCAATTCTATTACATACAGAATTCAAGCTTGAGGATACTGGGAAGTACTCTAATGCAAAAAAAATTGGGAGATCTTTGGATTTTTTTTTTAATCCGCCTGAATTTTTTAAAATAAAACTTGAAGCAGACATTTGTATGAATAACTTTTCAGTAATGCAAAGACTCCTCAAAGTCTTTCAGAAATTTCTCAAGAGACAGGTATGCGGATATTTAACACATCCAGCATTAGCCATGTAGCTATCCCAGGAGCTGTTCTGCAGCATATGAAAAAAAATCTTGAAGAAAGAAGTAGTAGATATCAAATCCTGCTTTATTGAATTTGTTGAGATTCCTCAGAGTCTAATTATTGTCTATAATTGTCTAATTATAAGGTATATCTAGACCATCAACTTCCCGCCAATAAAAACCGAAGAAAAAGTATGGTAACAGCCAGACAACAAATATTGCATACATCTATGAAAAGATTTAAAAGTTTAAAACTCTCTTATCAATCTCTTATCAATCAAATCTTATCAAGTAATCTTGTCTAGTGAAATTAAAGTAACTTCTTAAAATAATTGCTCTTTCCTATTGGGTGTCCAAGAAGAAAGGATAAATTTAAAACTTCAAAACTTTCAGCTCATATTGTATTATTTTATCAAGGTTCAATACATAATTTCTTACCACACATGCCCCATTCATTTATTACTTTTTCTTCATTAGTGAAGTACGTCTCATTCGTATATGAATGAAGAATTGGTCCTTTAAGAATTTAGGTTTCCCTTCATAAAGGGTATTCTTCCTTTTGGGTACACACAACAAATTCTTAGAAGACCAAGGAGAAAAATCAGCCTGCAGACTTTCATGTTTAAACTTTTCTGACAGACATTCAGTCTGTAAAAACCATAGTCACTTATACATAGGGAAGGAAACAGAAGTTTGAACTGCTGAGACAAAAACCAAGCTATCTTCAGTGGATGTAATTGAGATCCCCAAAGAATCACTCATGTTTCAAGTTGATTAAAAACTAAATTTTGAGAGGGAAGGGTGCTTAGTCTGTACAGCATAGCTTCTCCCATGCCACACTTATCTTCTTACTTGAAGTCTCTTTCTTCAGTTACCAAGATCAAATCATTGTGATCCTGCCTGACCTTCCCCACCACCTTCTCCAAGAAAGTTCCGTTTCCCCTTTACTCTGAACACAGTGTTTTGCTGCTTCTTTGGACATTAACTTCACTACTTTCACACATCCTGCCTGGTTCCTATACCAGATGAGGGAGCTGCAGGTAGAAAGCCACCTTACTGTGACCCTACAACAATTACTTTTAGTGCTCCCGCTGTACTTAACCTTGCAGTTGCAGAGTACCACATTCATCTGAGAAAGATCCCAGAGTTACCATCCAGTTCTGCCACCAAAAAAGTTAGGTGTTAGACTACCTGTTTGGGTTGTACAGAGGACTATACTGATCCATTCCTTCTTTCAGGAGAGGGAAATGAATTGTACCACAATTCTTAAAACAGCTTGAAGGAAAGAACATGGAAAAGAAACTCTACTATTATTTCAACAAGTTGAACCATTTGGAAGATAACTTTCTCCTTTCAATATTTTATTATTTCAGTAAATGAATGTGCAAGATCTTTTTTCCCAAGACAACATTTTTTCCCCTGTGAGTGGAAGAAGCAAGCAAGCAAAAATAAGTCACACCTCAGTATCAGATTAATCTACACAATTATTAGCCAGAAAAGCTTTGGTTGCTTCCTCCTATAAAGACAAAGCATTTACTGGGAAATGAACAAAAAACATCCTGCTGTCATTGTTTCTGTTTACTACAGTCCACCTACCTGTATACACTCAACCACCAAGTAAAAATAACATTGAAACTAAAGACATTTTATGCCATTGACTTGATGGGGACAGAATTTCATCCTTTGCGCCTTGAGTAGACAGCAGAAACATCAATACACTGTGGTTTTTTTCCACCTAGTTAAAAGCAGAATTAAAAATTACGAAAAAAGTCACACAGACCAGACCCTACCAGGGATATTCTTCATGGCAGCTAAGCAACAACTCAGTGTTCATGCATTGTATCACATACCTCAGGAAACTAAAGGAGATAGGCTCCATACCAAACAAGGTTTCCTGTTTCAATTCAAAGATTCACACAAATTAGAGAATAAGTACCAGTGGCTTTCCAAGTTTCTAAGCTATCCTTGTGGTGGAAGCAGTTGACATTTCATAGTCTCATTAAGAACTGTTGAGGTCTCAAGTCCATAACATTGTCTAGACGTGAAGACGACACTCTATTTGCCAGTGAAACTGAGAAACTGATTTTGACATTTAACGTGTCATATCTATTTTATTTAAAATCTCTAAAGAGTAATGAGACATATCCTTTGTAAAACAGGATTAAACAGATATGCAAACTGTTATGTGGAACTACAGTGAATTCAATTTGGGAAGGAAATAGAAGTTTCTCCCTTTTACATGACTTAATCAAGAATGCTTCCAAAAGGGCCCTTAAAGGGGAGAGGTGGCAGCCTGCCTCACAAGTGATGACAGCGGCCCCTAAATCAAGCGTCACACAGCTTCAAACCCTAAGGAGTCATCAGTCATGTTTGCAAGAGGGGAAGGAGCAGCCTCCTTCCTTGAGATCAATGAGGCAAACACAGAATGCTCCTTCTGCTCTCCTAAGGATGATTGATGATTCCTTAGCAGCTGAAGTGTGTGACATTTGATTTCACTCACTGATAAGAATGTGTCTATCCAAACACCTTCTAGTTAATGTTTCCAGGGCCCCTACATAGCTGTTCTTTGTAACTTTTTACACAAAGCTCAATTGTTCAATGATTAATGAATTTCTCAACAATAGAAGAAAATTCTGTAAGAGAATTTTGTAACTCTGTTGCCTGATATCCTGATCACAACACAAACTGAGAAACTAGTCTTCTCAAGAAAAATAGTGGGAATCTCCTGCATTTGTCAAATTACACGTAGTGGGGAAAACAGTCCTAAAAGCCAACTAGCTTTTTTCCTTAACACCTTAAAATATACCCTTTAGGTCTGCTTTCCAGAAAACCTAATGCACCAATTAACTAAAAATATTTTCCCAAAACTCTAAGAAGCAAATTTACACGACTAGAGATTTCAACAGATTTGAAGCATGCTTTATAGCTTTCTTATTTTTCTTACACCATTATATTCTCATCCAGTTATTTCACTTTTCAAATGATGCAATCAACATGTTTTGAAACTATGCTTTGTAATGCTTTGTAACTGCAATGCACACTTTTGTTCACAGGTTCTGAACCATGCCTGCTTTATATTACATCCAGTCATATCAGAGGTCTTGTAAATAAAGTTTTTTAATATCATGTAAACTGCACAGCACTGCTTGTACCATTTTTTTTCTACTTTTAAGACTGATATTGAATTAAATGTTTTAAGCAGCTGTGTTTTTCTCTCTCTTACAATATCAGAATTGGGAAATGCATTTTTGACTCTGATTTTATAAGTGCTATGTTCAGCTGGATTCTGCCCCTGAATCGTTTGGGAGTTTTAGCACTTTGCACAAAATTCAATAATCTCTGATAAATGCAAGAACTAGGTAACACAGAAGTCTGCCAGGAAATGCATTCAAAGGGAGCTAAACTGTACTCCAACATGATGTCAGTTATATCTAGACATTTTTTTCAGTTCTTTTAAGGTCAAGTGCTTCATATACTTCTAGGCTGAACATTACTTTCCGTACTCTGCAAGTTTTTTCGTCAAACAGCACACTGGTAAATCAGAAGAAGAATACTGCAGTGCAGTCTAGCAAGATGATGAGTGTGGCTCTCTCAACACTACAGAATGAATGACAGGAACCAAACAGCATTACAAAGAAAAACGTTCCACATAACTTTTATCATTTTGCCAAAACCAGCCCACTGGAAGAAACCAAAGAGAAATTCCAAGTTCGTACTTGCCAAATAGATCTTTCATTTAAAATTTGAAACAAAGGCATTGCTTTTGCCAAACATTGCTAAGCTTCATTGAGGCCTTGTGTGAAAAACCAAGAGTTCCAACTATTCGGAATTCATATTCGATGTAAAACTTGGGTTTTTTCCCACCTTATGTAAATAAGAGACTGCATATTACCTTGAAGCTCTTTAAAATAAAAATTATACTGACAGAGAACTGTACCAAATTACCCCAGCTATGATGAAATGATTACAAAACCATGGACAAACTGTCTTGAAACTTAAAGACATGACGAAGTCTCCATAACAGTCTGAAGATTTGTTAAAATGAAAATAAAGACTAACTTTGAAGTCAACATTTTATTTCCAAAACATTATACTCTCAAGGAATATAAAATGCTAAATATAATGAGATATAAAAACAAACAGATATTTATGTTGAAAAACATACTTTTAAATAAACTTATAACCTAATGATAGATTTGTGATCCTAACATACTTTAATGTCATACACTAAAAAATAAATTAGGTATGACCTTTCAGACAATAGTATTTGGTCTAGAATATAACCTTATAATATTAATTTGTATTCTTCTTCACTAAAAAAATTACATAGCTTTTCTTTCTTAAAGATATAAAAATCATCTTACATTCTCTCTCATAGTTCATTATGATTTAGAATTAAAATCAAGCTCAAAAGATGCCCTCAACAGTGCCAGTAACTGCCATTGAGGACAGTGACACTGACAGGTAAACAGGAGTGTACTACCTCAAATACTTGAGCATACAATATGAACACCCCCCAGCTTGAGGAAGACCTCTCCTCAATTATCCACTAATGAGAACCTGCCTTTTGAGGATAGATGATGATTTTTTAAAGGGTATGTTTGTTCGACAAACAGCCTCAGTTCTACCAGAAGTATCTACTTAAAGTGGTAACAGATAATTCCCAAATTCCTTTCTGTATCACATATATTAGGAAGCAGGAAAATTATGTTCTGAAACTGTCTGACAGGCTTCACTTAAAAACTAAATTCATACACAGATATGGGTTTCTATGAATCACTTTTCCCTTCCCTCTCATTACTCTTCAACCCAGTCAACTCCCAACTAAATTTATTAGGATTAATATTTAAATAACATTTCCATGAAAACAGCTGATCAGCTGTAAGACAGAGGTCTTACTGGTGTGTTCACTGAAAGCACCAAGCACTATGTGCTCAGAAATGCCTATGAGACTTCAAATAGCCTACATGGAAGAGAACATTTACATTCACACCACTTGTCTAACACATTGGCTACTTTCCCGCAAGACCCAAAATCCTGCTGATTTTGTGTCTCCTCCGTAACAAACACTCAAATTCAAATCCATGCCTCTCCTTAAACTGATAAGTCTCTACCACACCCTCTTCAGCTCTAAGAAGTCTCTTTTCGGCTAAACAGCAAACAGTTTCCTCTAACCTCCATCTGAATTCTAACATCTTCAGAGCTCTCCCACTATATCTTGGTTCCTCATCAGATATGTCCCACGTCTCTCACATCCTTTTTCAGTTTTTGATGTGGCTTAAATCTAGTATATTTGTCAATTACTAGGCCAATGTTGGGCCATCACCCTGACACATGGTTTCCTAGCTCTTTCTTTTCACACGCCCCTCTTGGTCTTCCCTATTCAGAACTATGCCCTTTTCTAGACAGAAGCCTAATTTTCCATCTAAGAATCCCAACTTCTCTCCTTTCCCGGTAGGTTCCAGCCACTAACTTTGCCATTAATCTACATCTGGTCCTTCCTTCTGACAAACTGAAGGAACAGAGGAAGGTTTGCAGACCACAAAGATAAAAGACCCTAAGAAACAATTGGCTAATTGCACAATACAAATGAATTCTTAAAATTCTCTTTTGCCAGAAACCGCACGTTATTCCCCTACATTACAAAGAAGAAATCCAATTCATGTTCAAATCACAGAATGGACAGCCATTATTTGCTCACCTGAAATATTTGTTTCAAGGAGAAAAGTGCCCGTCTCAGCTCTCGTCCATTGGAATTGTAAAGTTTTTCTGGAAAAGTAAAAGATGAAAGTTCAGCATAAACAAAACTGACAGTGTGGCAAAAAATTAGTATAGATTTCAAAAGAGTTGCACTGGAAGAGTCATAGCATCCATTTCCCATTAGGCTGACTGCTGTTAAAAAAAAGCAACTTTGGTTTTTTATATATACAGGGCTTGTTCATTAAAAAAGTACAAGTAAAACCAGGGTTCAGTTGTCCATAACTTCAGATGGCACCTCCCAGATAAATTCACAATAGCTTCAACAAGGGCAGTGAGAAACAATGCTCTAAGGAGTTTTTGAAAACACTGAGAAATACTGCTCTTTCTGAATTAAGGTAAATTCAGGGTTTATTGAAAGTACCAGATTATTCTCAAAAGACTCAACTGAGAGCACTCTGCTTTTGTTATCAAAGCTAGAGCCACTGAATCCCATCCTTGACTGCCTTCCCTCTAGACATTCTTTTCTAATGTTCTCATCTTTCTATTGTTAAATCCTTTCTGCAATGGCAATGAACATTAATACCAGAAATAGTCGGACAGTCTGTTCTAAGCATAATTCAAAACAGTGTCTTATTCTCGTGAAAACCGATCTTGAACTTTTTCTAAATGAAGCAGAAGCCTTCTTTTCATCATCCAATACTGAAATATATTACTTCATTTATTCCCCTACTAATGCATACTCACAGAAATAATTTAAAGATGACAAAAGCAACTCTTCTGCTATCTTTCTGAACCCTGCCACAATGTTTATGCTTTTGGAAGAAGCCTTGCACTATATGTCTCAAGTTTATTACTGCATTTTTGGAACTGATTTGTGACTATGCATGGATGGAGCAGAATGTATGCTTTTCAAGCCTTCCTGGTCTACTACATTTGGCATATCTGGGTAGAGACAGACTATATGCAGCACTTACACAGTCCTAAGTTGAATTTTATAACACTAATGCTATCTAATTAAAACGGAAAATCAAACCTTCGCAGTCACCTCCCATGACACAGTTTGCCTCACTCACAGTTCATCACAAAGGACCTTCTCTGCAAAGGACAGTGGCCAGCGGGCCATGAGATCAAAGCTGGAATGCCCATGAAGTAGGAATACTCTTATAAGAAAATGAAATCTCAGACCTCACAGTTTTATTTCTTAATTTCCCTCGTCTATTTCTCTTTTAATTACTACTTTACACTACAAAACCGAACTAAATTTTATTTCCCTTTCTCAGGAAGTTACCAAAATGGTCTAACATTGAGGATTCAATGAATATATAACTCAGTAATCACTTTTTACTTCAATCCAATAAGGCAGGTTTTAATTTTAGAAAAACATTTCTCATTCACAATAGTCTTCTTCAACCATAGGAAAAATGTGAAGTAAAACCTCAGCAAACTTATACTTTTTTTTGGTAAACTTTGAAAGCAGTTTTGTTCATCCCTAATTGCCTCTGATTTCAAAGGCAGAACGTATAGAATTGGCAAAACTATTGTTGTTATAAGTTGTCTCCTTTCTTGCACTGTTTATAGATTCCTGACAAAACACCGAAGGAACAGATTTCACTTCAAGCCATAAACTTAGAGACATACTTTAATTACTCCAGCTTAAAAACACACTGGCATGTGAAACTACATTTCTTGGCAGGATAAAGAACAATTTTGTCAGGAAAGCTTAAAGAATAATAAAGGTCTTTTAAGACCTAGTCTGTCAACTTTACATGCCATATTACACAAAATATTCCTCTTTGAAAGACTCCTCCATCTGGCATTTGTTATTACTAATTTCCTTTTATTCATAATTCACCAGCATCATTACAGGCAGAATCTCTCCAAACAAGGCAGTACATTATCATCTTAATTAAGAAAGGCACCACTTCTTAAAGTGTTGGCAACTTTGTACATAGATATCAATGTCCTAACAAATGCCATCTGTTGGTCTTGGTCTTGAGTGGGACTAGTCATCATCCTGGCCCAGGGTAAAATCCTAACGAACCATTGTTATGATACCATAACGCCAGTTACTTTCATTGGTGCGTGCAGATTTTTGGTACATCTCAGAGCAACAACGCTGAACATTTTTTATCTCGGTCTTTTCACAGAGTATAACATCACCCTTGGCAAGCAGCACAAACAATGCTCTCCCTGCTCGCGTGTAAGCAAAGAGGACCGAAGCTATTAACTGCAGCTCTAAAGGGGATCCATCATTAGAGCTAAAGAATCAATAACTACTGGAAGTATCAAGATTGGCAACAGCAGTGGCTACAAGATAGCAGCACGTGTAGCAAACTCTTCAGCTGGTCTGACACCCCTTTCAAGGAGCAGTACTCCAGGTAAATCATCTCATTTCTAGCACCTACTACCAATGTCCATCGATCTACACAGAGACAACATACATCCCCAGTTCCCTCCTCATCTTTCGCTAATCTTGCTGAACCAACTTGGAAATATAAGTTCCTAACCCTTTCACCAGCTAATCTTACACACAGATAATATACTGACTGTCTAAGTCTTGGCACCTACTTCTTATAGTGTCACAGCCATCAGGAACATTCACAGAGCGTAGCCCAAGGAGGTAAGGGAGATGGTCACTATTCAGAGTCATGCTACATCAGAAGGTGATTGAGTTTATAAAATTGCAGTCCAGGGCAAACCTCAACCAGGGCAGGCAAACTGGTGTATGACAAGGTATTGCATGGGCCACTTTATAAAAGCTTGTACTTTTATTGTATTTCTGTGTCATGTTTTTCAGAAAATGACAAATGCACACACCAGATTAAAGCTCAGGGACACTTGGTAAGAAGCTCTCAAGGCCTTACAGGATTCCCATTTGTCAACAGTAACTTTAACACCACGGGGACCTTAGGGCTCATCCCAAAAGCCCTAGACCGCAATCAAGGCCACAAAAGACACATCAGCAAAAACTGAAAGGCAATGATCACTAGTAAGCTCTTTTTCTACGGTAGAAAATCAAACTAAAATAACAGAGGGTAAGGCACATTTGCTCAAAAAGTTTCCACATTGAGGATGATTCAGAAACCAGAGAGCAAATGATTTTTAACACTCAATAGTTTACATTAGCAATTAAAAGCATTGCCCTCTTTTAAACAGGCTGAGAAATAACCTTCCATACTAAAGCACAGAGGTGACTGTAATTCCCACAGGACATCCCTGGCAGAGTTGTCTTTGACTGGAACAAATGATGCCTACATCTTTGAAGCACGAGTTAAAGCGGCTACTGCCATCAGAACCAAAAAATTCTGTGGAGCTCCAAGGACAGCCTGAAAGACCTGCCTGCTCACTGCCTTGTTACAACATGCTGTAGATAAGCTTGAGTACGTACACCAGGACTGCTCTACGCCAGAAATTGAACGTCTGAACCTCAAGCAGGAGCTCTTGCTGCTATTCCTCTCCCTGAAATTAATGAGTCTCTGGCCCTTTGGTAAAACACAGCTCCCATCCTTCCCCAGGCCAAGTACAGGTTGGACACACTACACTCATACACTTCAAGATCAGACAAGATAAAACAAGTCAGAGAGTTTGAGATATTTGACTGTACCTACCTATTAGGGACTGCATTTCTGACAGTTATGTCCTGATAAGCTATGCTATTGCATTTCTTGAAGAAAAACAGTAAAAAAAGAAATAAAGAGCTGTATCTGTGGCTGTGAAATAGCTTTAATTGCAGACACCCAGACGAACAGAAAATTCCCCTGCTGGTTCCCTCTGATATTAACTAACACTAGAGGGCACTGCTTAATTCTTTATTTTATGAAAGAAAAGGCACTCTGTGCCTCCATGGCAGCTTCCCATTGACTGAACAATACTGTTGGGATGTTAAGTTGGTACTTCATTAACCTTGAAATCCTGACTGTAGGACATCCTGAGAAACTAAAACCAACCCCAAACATTCAAAATCAGAGTCAACTCTTCTGAAACCATCTGACAGAAAACCAGATACTAGTATGGGCTTGGGTTTTATTCACCTTTTGGTAAAAAGCAAGAGTCACATTTGTTAAATTATCTTTCACATCATACCAGGTAGGTGTATATCCTTGAAAGACCAAGAGATTCCCTTAACTCACACTCTTTCTACAGGCAGAACGTCAAAGATAACGGGGATTGTGATACAGACAGACATGCGTGAGAGACAGCAACCTAAAAGTGCCTATTTTCTTGCAATGGAAGCACTCTGGTTGAGAGAAGGCTTAATGCTCCAAAGGAAAAACATTATTTATTACCTTGGGTTTTTGTTTGCTTTTACTTCTGTAAAAATAACTCCTCTAGAGAGGAGTTTTCAACTAGCACTTCATGCTAGATGAAAAGGGATTTCTCTAGGTGAATTTGGTATAAAAGTGGAGGGGAGGCAGTTTGGTTTGCAACTGGCATCTTTTCAGAAAGCAAGAGAAGCCTTTAAAGATCTTTATTTCATCAGACCACCAGTAGCTTTCAAAGGGGATTCTATATTTTCAAAGATAACTGTCAGAAGCTCAAATTTCATTAGGTATTCAGCTCTTTCACCTACATGGGAAAACAGACTATTGAAAGAAAATAATCACTGGTCTTTATATTTTTTAATTAAAGTATTGACTTTTCTTCTGCTTTCTATGGGAAAATTAGCGTTTTCAATCCACAATAATACAAGAAAAAACAGAACTGGCTGAATACTGCTTGGTTCAGTCCCATGTGCTACACCTGACCTCTGACCGACATGGTACCATCCTCCTCCCTTCCTTTTCCATCACACGCATTGAATTAGTCCCTGGGATATTGTAATTTATGTAGCATCAGCCTTTTGAGCTATTGGCAAAGGCTCGTGAACATCTGGCTGAGCACAAATGGGAGTTGCTCTGCTTCACTTGCTGCTGCCTGAATGACCTCCATGTCTTCCATCCATGCCTCTTTTCTTTAAACCATAATTTCAAGACAGAGCTCCTTTCCTTACAAAAACATAAAAGGGAGATTAACTCCACATTTGATTACATTAGCAGGGTACCTGGTGCAGATCTAATTAAATGACATTTGAAACATTTCCTGCCATTTATTTCTAAAGTCCTTGCACAGGACAGAAGTAGCAATATTCTCTGGCTTCCACTAGCCACTTGGAAACTAGCTAGTATTTAGAAACTAAAAACTTAATTCTTGTCCCTGCAACAATGTGTAAAACTTTAAGTGCTGACAAGGAAGAAGTATTAGTGATAGAAGTAATAGTGATAGATTTTAAAATGAACTGCCTAGATTTCCACCAGCACCGATGAGGGAAAAAAATTAAAGAACAAAGAAAAATATTTATAACAATAAAACCCCCTCTTTGTGAATGCCAAGAACCACACTTCCAAATTTATTACTGTGCTATTCCAATTTTAAATGGTTGTTATTCTACCTGAATGAATTTACACAATTATAAAATTGGGTAAAAAAATTCAGCAGCATAGCCAGAAGTAAGGCATACGAGTCCAACCCCGTGAGCATGCTGCAGGAAGGAACCTGGTAGACTTCACTAGGTTACTTGAGTGGGTCCACAGGTACATATGGTGCTTCGGATCTATAAAACAACTGTATATAAAACTAATTAGTGCAGTGTGCCAGTCTTTCACTGTACGTCAAACAAATCAAAGCAATCATCTATTAAAAGACCTGGTCCTGTGCCAAGAACAGGCTCTCTTTTTAGTTCTACTTCTGTCCACAAAAGCTAGTCATAAATGTGTCGGCCAGACAAGGCATTCCCTTTTTCCTCCCAGACCCCCTAGAAAATACATGGAGAAGGGATTCATTCACAGGCACATTGCCCACTATTGCATTAGCACACTTGCTGCTTCTGCTGAGATTACTTTGGTTTGCATATCACAAATCTTCGGTTTTTCTCCAAATCTGATTTTATTTTCTCCCTATAAATAGTTCGTTATACACTAATTAGCACAACACATTAAGCTATATATTCTCCCACTGATTCAGGGATAAATGATTAGCACTTAGTGAGGAAAAATAGTTTTCCCACAATAAAGGACCTGATGCCAAGCAAGTGGCTGCGTACAAGTTTCGGGAAGCCCGGCCACGCAGTGCTGAGCCTGTGTCACTGTCCGTGCTGACTGCTTCAGAGGAATCTGCAGACTGCCTCTGAGGAATGCTGCCCCGGCTCCCCACCAGAGCAAAGCCTCCCTCCCTCCTTTTCATTCAGACACACAGCAGCTGCTTAGCTAATTATCTGGGACAGCAGGTCCCCTCAGCAAGCAGAGTCCTTTGCCCCCGCTGGGAGAGGGGGATCCTTTGTGGGGAGAGGATCCTATTACTCCCACATACAAGAAGAGCCTGCATCCTTACGCCCTTTCTCTGTAAAGGACCTGCAGGTGGGGAGTGGGAGGAGAGAAAGCCACAAAATAGCCTCAGACATCCTTTCCTGCCCCATTCCCTAAAGCCACGCTGGCAGAGGCTTAAAGCAGAGAGTGCAAAGGGCCACCTGAGGAGAGAAGGCATCTGGAAACCCCAGGGAGCCCGCGGGTCTGGACAGGCAAGCAGGGAGAACTCCATAGTGGGATCTCCGCTGGGAATGCGAAATAACCGATATGGCCAGCACTTCAGAGCAATTCTGTATGCTCACGCGTAAGGAGTTCCCTGCCTCTTCAAGGGCAAAACCCTGCTCTCCTTACACTGCAAGAAGCAACTGGGAGAAACGGTTGGCCGGATTTCCACAGGGAAAGCACATAGGACAGAAACCCCATTTGGGAAGGACCGAAGCTAATATTTCTTGAACGTTTCTCTGAAGTACCAAGTGTCCTAACTTCTATCAGAAGGGAATTGACATAACACTGTGAGAACAAGAACAATTACAGATTTTGAATTGAGTGTCAAATGTATCCACTCCTGCAGGTGCCAGCATTCTCCACATCAAGTGTACCTTGATTCTTGCTCCTCTGTTTCCCAGAGATATAAAATGAGATGCAATCTGTGAGAAAAGGAGTAACAATAAGGAAAGTCCAGAGGACTGAGGAGAAAAATGACAACCCTGAGGATGAGGAATCAGAGACATGAAACAACAGAGAAGCAACCGAAAGAACAAAGGGGAGTCAGTAAGAGGGAGGACAGACAAGAGGAGTAGTGAAAGTCTGGAGTGCTACTAATACAAACATTACAACTAAGTAATTCAGTAAGATTTAAAAGGAGGAGGTTTTTCTACATATAGATGACAGAAGGGACTTTCCAATCTTCTCCATACTCCACTATGGCAGCCTAACAGGTCTAAACTGATCTCTCCTCAGCCAGGCTTCTGTTTAGTCTGCTTGGCTTCAAGCAAACCGTGTGTCACAGATAAACCATTAGCTGGAGTTTTCCCTTCACAAAGCTCTAAATTACTATTCCTTTGTTCCTGCAGACCCATCCACATGGAACTAGGAAGAACATTTATCACCCTATCTATACACACTATGGCAAACAAATGCCAATGATTTACACTAAAGGGAGATGCTAAAATGCAGCAAGTGTTTATATAGTTAAATGTAAAAGGAAACCTGAGTTTTCATCTGCTGGACCCTGGGCATTACAGCTGTGGAAGCTGGTATTCTCCATATGTTGCACTGCGTTATGCTAAGATTTAAGCACTGATGGTATCAAAACTTCCTTTCGCTATTTCTATTTCTAACTTAGTGTATTAACGCCCTGCTTACTCACAAGCAAGTGAAAGAAGGACATATAAGCTGATGTGGGCTGAGAACAGCATGAGGCTGGCTGACAGAAAGGGCTAGTACTGTTTCCCTTAGGTCTTATACCTCTGTGCTCACTATTGTTTTCCCAAAGAAGGACATATAAGCTGATGTGGGCTGAAAACAGCATAAGGCTGGCAGACAGAAAGGGCATTTCAGTGATTAGAAAAAAAACCAACAGGATTTATAAATTAGTGGTCTTTAGAGAGATAAAGAAAATGCAGGGGCTGGTCACTGCCAAAAAATCTTTTTTATAACTGGCTTTCATGGTCAGGCTGGAGCTGGAGAAATTACTGCCAGGCCAATGCCCCCGAAAGCATTTTGCCCTTCTTCACGAACTGAAGTCTATGAACACACCAGAACAGGAAGGCATTTCTGAATCCACTTATTACTTTAATATCACCACAGATTTTCTTTCCATTTCCAAATTACTTCTCTCACATGTGCCCTTTCTGACCTTGCAAGCTAGAAAACAGAATTTAGAGTCACATTTCCCATCCAGTCTGATACCTACTGATAACTTTGCACACACAGGGAAAGCCTGTTCTCCTAAACAACAGCAGTGAAGTGCACTCTGTAGGTCCACGGACACAGTACAGATCTAGAAAAAACTTTTTCAAGTAGCTTAGTACTTCTTCCTTCCTTGAAATAAAAAGCAACACTAGAAAAGCGTATTCGAAAGTTACAGCCTTGCCAACATTTTAGCAAAATAAAGATTCTCTGCTTCTTCAGTGTATTCATTCCAGCTATGGAACAGGCACCACCACATTGTATTCCCCTACAATGATTTATTTACATAGGTCCTCTCCACTCGAATGCAAAAGGCACTAATATGCTCTTCACAACTAACATGCAGGAAACGGTACTTTGGGTTGATAACTTCAAAGGAGGGCACTTCTGCATGTCCACAAAATGCTGCAACTGCTCTTCTGTAAAAGTCAAAGGGTTACAGAAGGGAAAAGGCTGTGTTACAAGGTCAAATATTACAGTGCCATATTACAGAAAGTGGTGATGCAAAAGACTTAAGAGGTCATCTTGTTCATCCCCCTACTAACGCAAAATTGTTCCCTAAAGAGTAATGCAGCAGGAAAGTAGTTGTTATACCAAAATACAGGTTATAGAACTCAAGAGAAGGAGCCAGGGAAAATTGCTAGAAAAGAAAATAACACAAAAAAACTTACTGCTTGCTTTAGAGATTACTGTAACCAATCTGATGGCAAAAAATAATAATAAAAAATATGTTGAAGCCAATCTTTAATGTTTGTTTCAGTTTACAATTAGGTCTCTGAAATGCTGACCTGTATGCTTGTGCTTGAGCAAGCGCATGAGTGCCTCTTGGATTTACAGGTTCTTAATAACACCACACTAGCCATGATTTGAGTTTTCTGGTTTTATTCCATTTTAAACACAGTGCCAACATGCTGCCCTGCATGCTCAATCAGTAAACAAAGACCAACAAGCAAATTATAGCAACCTATCACCAAAATAAAAAGACAAAGTATTCAGGCACACGCCTGCTATCCCTTGGAATTATGGATGCCTTATCTGTGCTGACAGCTTGGCAAGAGCCAAAACATTCAAGCACAAAGAGACCACGTTTGAGCCAAGAACATGAACAAGCTCCTGAACTTCAAGTTCAGACCAAGTTTTACTGTTGTGTAAGACACAGCAAAATATGTCAGAGGATATCTCCAAGACCAGTCTGTTCCAGTGACCCCCGTCCACCCTCAGCAAGTGCATGAGAGTTTACCAGCCTACAACCACTGAGGATGCAGCCTCCTAATTAACTGCATGCATTCAACCCCATCAGAGGTAATTCGAAAATTTAGACAGTAAGTATGGACAACTCATCTGATAGCAAGGCAAAGGAAAAAGAGCATCAGCAGTGGCTGATGGTGAAATCTGATAAAGCTGCTTCTTCCCAGACTGCTGCTAGAGATTACAATGGTGTTGCGCATCTTTAAATACCTGAGTCTGCACTGTCTACACGTATGTGAGACTTTCCAGTCTCATAGCCACGCTGCTGGGGTGGTTTGAACTCCTTTTTTCTTTTTTTTAACATTTGGAGTGGCCAAGACCAAGTAGCCACCACAAAGTCCTCACATATAAAAAAAACAGTAGATGCTCCTGTGACTGAGGCACAATTAATATTAAGGATTAATATTTATTTGTATTTCAGCATCACACAAAAGTCATAAAGATCCCTTCTGGAAAGCTTCTAGAGGGGACATGAAACTCCAGTAGAGCTTCATCTGTAGGGTTTTTTTCCTAAATAATTAACCAAGAAAATAAAAATTCTTTGCATAAGCATAGAATTCCAACGGAAATTTCACCACATCTCCAGGATATTTATTTCAATATTCCACATTTACTGATAGCATTATTGATTTCTAAAACCCTTTTTTTTAAAATTTATATTTTCAGACATCTTCGGTCTGAAAATTCTTGTAACATCTTAATGTAACAGTCTCTTTGTTACATTAAACAACTTTACCTGTAGCTCATTTTTCCTAAACCTCTGATAATGCATTTTGTTATTCTGTACTTCCTCTCACCAATGAATTCACCTAAACCCAGACACAGCAGTTCAACTGAGGCTTTACTGATTTTGAGTAAAGAGGAGAAAGAGCATTTCAACAGGTCAAAACTTGGTTTTGCTTTAGTATTACAGCATGACATAGCAAAGAACAATCCCTTAAGCAATAGTCTCATAGTTCCTAGCAGATGTGGCCTCAGTAAAACACATTAGACTAGTTAATCAGCTTTGTTCAAATAAGTGGACCTGCCTTCTTCCACATGTCTTGATGCATTTTAGGGTTATTGAATGATGCCTCTTTACTTGAAGGATACAGAAGCTCATTTGCAACAGAGAGGAAATGAAGAACTATTTGATGTGCAGAAGGACAGAATGTAGCACAAAAACTTTAAGCCTATATCAAAGTAATTCAGGGTCAGCAAGTTTCCCATCACTCCGAAATTGTTGGGACACATGCAAAATGCACCATTTTGGCAACTAAAAAAAATAAAATCCCAAGAATAAACTGGAACAGAACCACTAAAATTTCGAGGTAAATCCATGCCAATGCATGAATCTCATCCGATGCAGATGTCAGGTCAAGCACATGGACAGTCCTCATGCAGTAGCATGGTGAGGCTCAGGGGTCCCTGCAATCTGCTGTACAACTCACCTCCCAACATTTCGACCACAGCTGCACCATGTGCCTCACCATGTCCTGGATCACACTGGCACATGTTGGTTTCAGGTGTCTGGCACATCGCTGCTGCATCTACCATATGATGCCTCACAGCAAGAGGCACACCAAGAACACAGCACAGGCACCATGACAACCTTAACACACTAGGAAGGGAGGTAACGTCATATGGGAGCCAACAGTCTTAAGCCTCACATGCCAGAACCAAAAGCCCTTCAAGAGA
>WKFP01013787.1:43845-99757 GCA_011057875.1 Pterocles orientalis
GCCACCACAAAGTCCTCACATATAAAAAAAAAGTAGATGTTCCTGTGACTGAGGCACAATTAATATTAAGGATTAATATTTATTTGTATTTCAGCATCACACAAAAGTCATAAAGATCCCTTCTGGAAAGCTTCTAGAGGGGACACGAAACTCCAGTAGAGCTTCATCTGTAGGGCTTTTTTCCCAAATAATTAAGCAAAAAAATAAAAATTCTTTGCATAAGCATAGAATTCCAATGGAAATTTCACCACATCTCCAGGATATTTATTTCAATATTCCACATTTATTGATAGTATTATTGATTTCTAAAACCCTTTTTTTAAAATTTATATTTTCAGACATTTTCAGCCTGAAAATTCTTTCAACATCTTAATGTAACAGTCTCTTCCTTACATTAAACAACTTTACCTGTAGCTCATTTTTCCTAAACCTCTGATAATGCATTTTGTTATTCTGTACTTCCTCTCACCAATGAATTCACCTAAACCCAGACACAGCAGTTCAACTGAGGCTTTACTGATTTTGAGTAAAGAGGAGAAAGAGCATTTCAACAGGTCAAAACTTGGTTTTGCTTTAGTATTACAGCATGACACAGCAAAGAACAATCCCTTAAGCAATAGTCTCATAGTTCCTAGCAGATGTGGTCTCAGTAAAACACATTAGACTAGTTAATCAGCTTTGTTCAAATAAGCGGACCTGCCTTCTTCCACGTGTCTTGATGCATTTTAGGGTTATTGAATGATGCCTCTTTACTTGAAGGATACAGAAGCTCATTTGCAACAGAGAGGAAATGAAGAACTATTTGATGTGCAGAAGGACAAAGTGTAGCACAAAAACTTTAAGCCTATATCAAAGTAATTCAGGGTCAGCAAGTTTCCCATCACTCCGAAATTGTTGGGACACATGCAAAACGCACCATTTTGGCAACTAAAAAAATAAAATCCCAAGAATAAACTGGAACAGAACCACTAAAATTTCAAGATAAATCCATGCCAATGCACGAATCTCATCCGATGCAGATGTCAGGTCAAGCACATGGACAGTCCTCATGCAGTAGCGTGGTGAGGCTCAGGGGTCCCTGCAATCTGCTGGACAACTCACCTCCCAACATTTCGACCACAGCTGCACCATGTGCCTCACCACATCCTGGATCACACTGGCACGTGTTGGTTTCAGGTGTCTGGCACATCGCTGCTGCATCTACCATATGATGCCTCACAGAAGAGGCACACCAAGAACACAGCACAGGCACCATGACAACCTTAACACACTAGGAAGGGAGGTAACGTCATATGGGAGCCAACAGTCTTAAGCCTCACATGCCAGAACCAAAAGCCCTTCAAGAGAGCACTGCAGTTGCTATCCTTTACTCCTATGCAGACCGTTTGTCCTTCAGTTGCTATTTTTCATTACAACTCAGATTGTTACAATATGAAGGCTTTTGCAGCAGTGGAGGCATAACTTGATACTCTCTAAAGGACATGTACAACAGACTGCAAAGAGTTAATAGTGTAAGTATTTAAGCACTTCACATCCTTATAAAAATGTAGCAGAAGCAGGCTACTGCTACAACTTTCAAGTACCAAGGTCAGGGTGAAGGGAGGTGCCCAAAACCACACATATTAAAATCAGGAAATTACTGATAAAAGACTGTTCATCAAATGGGAACTTTACTTTTGGAATTTCTCCCCCATTTTCACAGGTGAAAAATATCCCAGATATCCAGGAACAAGATGTGTGACACTGGTAGCCTCCACAGAAGTATAGCTGGATGTAAGAGTGAGAGAGAATACAAAGCAAATACCCGAGCAATCATTTCACTCCTATTAACAAATACAACAAAAACCTCTGTGCTAAACACTTCTCCCAGTTGCATTGGGAAATCAGTGAGTTTGCTTAAGTGCATTAGCCACACAGGTTCTACACAGCAGCATGAGAGAAGTTAATATACAAAACCACCCACTCCTCTGTCAGCAGATTTTTCCCTTCTGAAACAAAAGCTGGACAATGCGTCCCCAAGCAATGGTGCACTGCCCATTGGGGCACCAGCTCTTCACCTCTCTCACCATTTGCAGAGACAGAGGTGAGACAGACCCTGAAACACTCCAAGCCTCACTTAGATCAATTTCCTATTTAAATTTTCCCCCCAACCCCTCCACATCAACAGCTTTTTTAACAAATGTAATTTAAATAGAGTCACTCAGGCTACTGGGTTCCTTTCCGTAGGGCCCAGAGCCGTGCCGGTTCATGGCAGTTCCCAGGCAAGTTTGCAATGGGCACAAAACACCATGTTTGCAGCTTAACAGCTGAACAACTCAAATAATTCTTTTTAATACCAGCAAACCTCTACATCTGTATTTGTTAAAACCAGTAACAACAATATAAAGCTATTTCTGAAGCACACAAGGAGAGTTTTCCTTCTACCCTCCCCAGAGGAAAGGCTATGCTCCCTGTGCTCTCCACATACCACCTACCATCCATTTATATTTTCAAACATTCCTGAAGTGCAATTTCTGTTTACCATACCATGTGGCACTTGGCCTGAACTTGTTTAACACATGTTCACATTATGTATCCAAACTCATTCATCACAGTTGTAAAACATCTGACAGACGATGGAGGTTTTCCAGTATGTGTCAGGCCTCTCGCTTAATTCAACCACTGATTATTTACACCTCTAAGTAATTTGACCAAAGCCACACGAAAGCATTCAGATATACTAAATTCTTCTCTGTTCGTTATTATTTCAGTCACTGGCTTGGAAAAGCTCTGGCTCTACTTACCTAATTATTTATGAGAATAGCAACTATATACACGCATGTATTATATATATATACACACACAAAATATATAAACCCATTAGTTATAAATAATACTATATATGTTTATGTATACATATGCTACATATATATTTATACATATTATACAGATATAAATGCAAGTTTCTTTTTAGAAGGATCCATGTGACAAGAAAAGCCTAACTGTCACGTGGGTTGGAAATTGTCATTTGTAACATAAATACGGCCAGCTACCATGCAAAGTGTTTATGCAAAATATTAGGTCCTTCCACACTGATGCATTCCTTTCCCTTGTGTTTATAGAGAGCCTGAAAAGTATAGTGACCCTCGAGGCCACAGCTCTGGTCCTTCTGCTCTGCTTGCCTAATCTAGGGCTACAACAGTTTCCCAAAAAATTTTACACAGGTTATAAGCAAGTGAAAGCTACAACTAACTCTTCAGAAATGCCAGATTTCATGTTCCTGCTCTTTCCACTTTACTGTCCTTCTCAGCTACAGCTACCATCATTTCCACTGTCCAAAGTGTGTGGTAGCTCAAAGACTACAAATGTGATGATTAGGACTGGCTCTAAAGTCCATCAAGAAAGGATAGGCAAGCACTGATACTGATGCAAAAGTTATTCATAACACCTGTGTGTTCCTCAGTCTTTCCTGATGTGATGCATCAACTGATTCAACTGATCTTGCCTTACTCACCTACAAAACAATCTCTTCTTTACCTTTTCTGTCTATTGATACTGATAAGTAACTTTTCCTGGGAGGTAATCCCATGGAAACAGCAACCTACTGTGAAGCAAAAGCCAGTCTCCCAGCACAGAATATCTGTAGTCCCTCTGCTAAAACATGAACAATTTCCAGTTCCCTGCTGTAGGCCAAAAGCTTACAGCTATGGGCAGTAAGGTGTTAACCATTTACTACAGGAGAAATAGGTCTTGTTGCAAGAGAATATACTGAAAAAGCTGACCACTTGCTCTGTCAGCTGGATGTATACTCAGATTTCCTATTTCACATCCCCAAGCAACTAGCCGATGTCCCTCAAGCACGCGAAGATACGGAAATTCTCACTTTGATTGATCCCTGCTGGTCAGGCTCTCCAAATTCTGTCCTACTGCATGGAATAGGCATTCCTGTCTTAGCTATGAAACTAAATGTTTTCCTGCTAAATCTTAAGGTCACAAAACTACAGGTCCTATTTCAGCCACAACATTACACAACCTTAGCTACTTATAATCATGTACGAGCGCAATCATTCCTGAACAACAAAGCTGACTTGGCAAAACACACAAGGAGTAGTTGGCACCATGAGCACCAGCCAGTTGCTCAGGGTTCACCCTTCACAAGCGCTCATGGATTTGTGTAGCCCTCTTGACTTCACCGAGGAAATACCGTGACAGATTCAATATGACTTCTATGTAAAAGGATTTATGACAACGGTGTGCATAAAGGTATTGTTTCTCTTCCTGAGCTAGCAAGGAATTTTCCTGTTTCCTATTAGTTCAGCTAAACCAAACATAAGGATATATGTTGCATGTAAAGTGAAACAATTAACTAGTTCTGAAGTCTTTATCCTTAGATATATTTGATAACTGACTGGACAGTGTTGAGCAACCTGCTCTGGCTGACACTGCTTAGAACGGGAGTTGGACAAGGCAATATCCAGCGGTGCTGTCCAACCTCAACAGTTGTGTGAATAGCCTTCAAACTGTTCTGCATAGTTTCTTGTCCAAAGACAAAGCTGATACATGTACATACTAGAGCACGCATGCTATACACATTCATCTACTTAATGTGAATTTTTTTAATTCTCAGCCACAGGAAAACAGAGTAACATAAAATCCTTAAATTCAGAAATTCACTTAGTATAAGCATCATGTGCACTAAGGTGACGTAGTTTGGAATCAGACCCTGCTACTGGAAAGTAAAAACTGATCTGCTTTCTGTGATTACTGAGCACAAATACTGTATTGCCTGTTTACTTCTTTTCTCTTCCAGAAGGAAGATCTTCCATTGTTCTTTTTTTTTTTTTTACATACTTCGAGTTGCTTGGTAATTGCACTGACACAAGCCTATAACTGTGCAACTAGAAGCAAGTGAACAGCTAGGATCTGCAAGAACATTAAAAGGAACAGATCCTCCCTTCAGGATTCCCAATAGGCTTTCAAGATTCAAAACCATGTAGTTCAAAAATGTTCCCATATGTGCTATGGGAATTCAAGATCCATTCACTGTTCTGACAAACCCACAACTGTTTGCTACATGGTTTGGCTGCCTCATGTTACTTTTTTTTTTTCCCTTGAAGAATTGTGTAAAACAACATTACGAACTACATCATCACATTTTCACTTGACAGCAGGTTGGTTAGTGCAGACCTGAGAGTGAATAACTAACTCCCTATCCTGTCCCACTTCAGGAATCTCATACAAACATATTTGTTGTCAGACTGAATCTGAAAGGAATGCTGGATCACTTCTTTTTTTCTGAGAGAAAAGATTTGGTTTCATAGAATTGTAAGTTTACACAATGTTGACGTTACTTGGTGGCCGAGAAACACAGAGAGCAAATCATACACAATTTAAGGGACTCCCGCAAGGACAGAAGTGTCCTGGGACAGCGAGGCCTAGGGAGAAGACGGGGCAGTAAACCGAGAGTGAAAAACGTCTGCTTTTCTTACGTCATCTGGATCTTCGCTACTGCCTTTGAGAGTCTTTACCTTCTGAAAGCTAGTACGGATCTGACCTCCTTGCCTCCCTCCACCTCCCACCCTGTCATTATTTCTAAAATCTATATACAGACGCTGGAAAATAAGGATGATGATGGAGGATGAGTACAGAAGGCAGCTCCAGCAAGAAAACAATAGGGTTTGTACATCTGATGATATTCTATTATATCCAGAAAACAGGAAAATGTGGTTTCTTGAAGGAACATACTATCACTACCATCTACAGAAGGAAAACCATGAAGAAATAACCAGTTGCTCAAGGTTGCTTTAGTGGTACTCCTGCTCTGCAACCAGTACTAATCTTCCATACAGAAAGCAGACAGTGAAGTTGCAGGGACAAAATACTATAAGAAAAGAAATACCTTTTCTTTGGACTGAAGTACTATCTCCTACTGGATACTACTTTTTTTTTATTGCTCTTTGCTAGCCTTTCAATGTAAATCAGTGCTCTACAGCCTGCGGCCATATGCTGTATATGGGCCAACGTCTCAAGTGCATACAGAAAACTGTAGCTGGTGCAGGATTTGTCAATTTGCTTCTTAAGGGGCATTTTAATTCATGAGCAAATTAAAGCTGTGATGCATAATCTGCTTGGGCAGCCTGCTAGTTTTAAGATGTTAGTCTAGACCTATAAAGCCCTAAATGTCTTGGGACCTATTTATCCAGGAATCAAGATTTTTTTTTGGAGATTTTCCGATGAAACAAAAGTTATAATCAGAAAATGTCAGTCACTAAGTTGGAAACACTGCATTCAGAGTCTCTTGCAGAGAACAAACTTTCTTTAGATCCAAGACAGGATCCCAAAGAGGTTTGCCTAGATTCACTATAGCTGAGGACCCAGAAGGATATGCTCTTCAGCCTTGAGACTGCGCTGTCAGAAGTTGTAGGGCTGCACTACGGTGAGGCAAACTGCAAGGAAACAAACTGCAGGTCCTAAAAGCCTGAGAGCTTGTGGAGCCCAAGCTCTGCTGCAGGAATCCCAGAGCCCAACCCCAAGCCAAAGTGCCAAAAAAAAAATAAGAAACATGTATTTCAGCCACAAATTTAAGCAAAAATTAATTCATACTCAAAGTACCTTTACTACAATATAATTTTTCTGCAGCGGTATTAGGATGGCATTTCCTGAACATTTTCTGAGCCGTGCCACAGAATATTGGGTGTGTTTGTGAAATCTCTGTCAATCCTCACTCCCTGCAACTTCAAGAGTTTGCATGTCTGGAACAATCTTATTTTTTTCCGGTGTTTTATTAACAGCCCCTTTCTGAGAAATGCCAGGTGGCATCATGCCCAGAATTGCTTGCCAGCTAATCTCAAAGGGTTGGGCCTTACACCATTTGAATTAAAAGAGCTCAGCTCTAACTCACTGATAACATTTAGGAATCAAATCAATAAAAAGGAGAAACAAAATGAATATGAATAATCTCTGAATGCACACAGATGATGGCTTTTCTGAAAATGTATGCAGTTATGGAGAAAGAAAAAAGTGGTCTTTTCTCAAAAACAAAAACAGGGTTCAAGTGAAAACAATCTGCTATGATTTAATCAGTTTCTGAGAACGGCAAAAAGAAAAAAAGGAATTTGCACATTTAACTACAAAAGTAATGTCACAAGGATCCCTGCAACAGGGGGCTCAAACATCAGGTAAGCTGCGCTATGCCACTCACCCCACAGAGTCAGAGGAGGAGGGAGAAAAGAATTTGCATCTGAAGGGAACAACGGAGTTTTCCCCTCAGTCCATTCATTCTGGCATTTTGAAATGTCCTTCCTAAAATACAGAGGACAATTAATTTATGAAGACCAATAAAATCATAAATAGCTAGTTAAAAAGTCCGCATAATCCTCTCTAACATTGTCCACGTCAACAGTAAAACATGGGATACGTCAGCATGTGCACGTAGACAAGTGAGCAAGAACACAGACTAATGATTCCATAAATTATAAACTGCTTTTCTATCACAAGTTTTTATGTTTTATGGGCTAGAAATTCCCACGTACAACACAGCCCACAGGAGCGGTATGGGAAGGAAAAACACGAGGCTAATAAGGATATGACTATTAGGAAATAAAAAAATTCAAAACCATTTCCTATAACACAATTAAAGAAAAATATGGGAGGCAACTTTGGCTTACTCTGACCGCTGTCTTTATAAAGCATATCTGCATTATTTACATATTCTTCTCTATTCTTTCACAGACCATGAGTCAATAGAGGAAAGTTACTTTTTTCTTCCACTTGCTCATGCACACCTTGGAAGGCTGGCTAGTCTCCTTCTTGGAGTATTTCATAGTTTAACAGAGACGACGGATAACCAAATTAAATAAAACATACAGAGAAAACTGTCCTTTTCCTGTGACATAACGACATCCAGGCACTTTTTTTCAGGAACATCCCTTTGGAAGTAACAACTGAGAAGGGAGCTGGCGGGTCTCTCTCACAAGCAAGGCACGCTCTGCTGGGTGAAGCGCTTGTAGTTTTGATCAGAACAAACCCCCACAGTCCAGATAGATGAAGGCCTGTAAAAGTCACTTGGTTTTTCAGCCCCATTTGCAAAGCACGACATTAGTCATCAACAGGCACATTAGCATTGTTCAAACAGAGGTGGACATTTCAGAGATTGTGAAACCTTGTGCAGGGCTCCTGCCCTCTCCCTGCTGTTGCCCCTCGCCTGCAAAGCCCCTCCTGTGTCCCGCTGCTGGGATCTCCCTCCCTGGACTCCCAAGGGAGGAGGGCACAGCCAAGCATGTACCAGAGCTCTGCAAGTAAAAAATGAGCTCACATGCAGGCGGCTCTGCCCCTACCCAGCACGTGGCTGCCACTGTCAGCCCGGACCTACCCTCGCTGCTCAAAGTCCCAGGTCGGAGCTTGCAGCAGAGAAGAGGGCAATGCTCCTGAGGCCCCCAGTGGCTCTGCTGGGCTGCTGTGGGTTGGTCCTGACACAAAGTACCGGCGCTGGTGTGTGCTGCGCAAGCACGCTGCCCTTGCCGGGTAGAGTCCTGCTGGAGCCAAAGGGACCCACACGGTTTGGGCGGCCGTTCCCCACCTCGTTTTCCCTGTGGTGCCATCACCAGCGATTCCCCAATTCACTCTCGACTGACAGGAGCCCTCTTCCAGCACTGCCCATCACTGTCTGGTCATCACACTAACTTGTTTTCCCACACAGCACTGCTTCGAGCCATGCAGCTGAGGCCTGGGTACCCCTGGGAATTTGGCTGGGAACAATCCCAAGGGGAAGACTTGCCTGTCAGGACCGCAAACCCCTGCTCTGCAAGCCTTGCCTCAAGGGCAACACCGGCCTTGACAGAGTGGAGATGTAACACAGGGCTTGTTGCAAACTCCCGTCGCTGGCTCCTGCGATCCAATTTTCTCCTGCAAACACAGCACGACAGCCCATGCTGGTGGAGCACTGCAAGGAGAGGAGCCCAGAAGCGAACTCTGCAACACTTTCCTTTCTGCTGGCATGGCTTGCAGTAACAGCCACATTAAAAACAAGTATAAAAGCAGAACACTACTGAAACACTGAATTTCATATGTATTATATCTGACTTGCTATTGACTTAGGAATTCAGAGGGAAAGGATCTGGCTTCTGAAGTGCTATCCAAAATTTACTATCTAATTTATTAGCTAGCAATCATTCCTACTCTCTGATTCTGGGGTGCTTCTTCCACCCTTATCAAAGCTTGTTCATGACAAGACAGGCAACAAAGCAAAACCAGAACTAAACTCCATTGCAGTGAGAGCAGAGCAGATCTGACCTGGAAATTAATGAAGGACAAGAAGCAGAAAAATTACAGATCATGCTTCTACAAGGTCACTTGCCCCAGCACAGCAGCATGTTTTCATATTGATCTTTTAGCTGCTGTAGAATTGGATTAATCACAGTGCTTACACTGCCAAAGATAGATTTTTATATACTTCCATACACCTCATTTCTTTCAAGGGTATAACACACCCTGCAGAATTCCTCAGGACATCAAATGCTACTGATAGGCAGGAACTACCCAGATTTGTGCTCTGTGTTATATTAAGCCCATCATCAATACTAAAATACATATAAGACAAATTTACAAGAAATTCTTAATGCTTAAGAATGGGGAATGCTTAACATACAAACACATGCAAATAAAGCATAAAGTGTCATTCACATCTTTCTAGCATCTTCACTTTAGTCACACTTTTAATCAAAATACATCATTGCTTTCCTCTACCAGTAACACTGGTGGTAATTTATCAAATACCTGAATACCAAAAGAGACATTTCACTGAAAAAAATTACATGCCCTGAAACATGTAAAGCAAACCCCACTGCAACTGCCTTTGTCATGCTAGCCTTCTTCCCAGCATGAACGGATGTGACAGACAGATTACAAATTAAAAGTAAAATACCCTGGATAAACAAGTTGGCTAGTTATACGCAATCAGAAAAATCAGCTCACTTCAAAATCTCTAAAGCTATAAAACAGTAATGAAATAAAACAAATAATAAACCAAAATTAATGTGAAAAGTGACCCAGAACCTGAACATCAGATTCTATTACTCCCTCTGCCCTGGATTCACAGATGAGCCTGAACGTGGTAAATGTGCTCTTTCTAAAAAATACCAAAACAAATGAGACTTTATTAACCAATTAAAATCAAGCACCATTTTTCTGTCATTACATCAGAATTTGCCTAAAGAAATCAACATTCCTGAAGTTGGAGCCCTCTAGCCATGCTACATGTGCTGTCGTCGCAGGCAGGTTAAGTCAGTCGGGAATGCTAGTTGCCTAGTATCTGGCATCAATTTTCCCTGGCAGCTATTTCCTTAGCACTAAACTATGGTAAGTCAGTAAACTGCAAGAAGTATTTCCTTTTCCTTTTGAGATGCTTTCCTATGAAAATCCAAAATAAAAAAAAAAAAATCTTTTGCAGGTAGATGGAAATTGTTTTCCAGGCTACAGCCTGCAGAGCATCACTGCACTACCTACCTACCAAAATCTTTTTCCACTGGATAAAACACGTTTTTGTATCTCCTGGTTGTGTTTTTGTCTTCTCTCACATTGCTTTCTGATAAACAAGGCAAGAGACTGCAAACACATTTTTGTAAGTGCTTTGGCATGGGAATGACTTCACTGAGCATCATTTCCATACCACTCCGGTGAGGTAGCACTCATCCAGCAGCACAAACTGAGATCACGCCAGTTTGTGCCGCCTGCAGGCGAACTGCTCTCCCTTTTCTGCACACCAAGTCTGCAGAACACACAGACAAAGTTCTGTCCAAAGCTGTGGAAATTAAGTGAGGGCCAAAATGCACAATTTTTTTTTTCACCTACAAAACAACCACAAAAAAAAAAAGCTAGCATGAACTTAGTAAAGCTACAGAGATATGGTATGCGCACACACACTGTTTGCACTTTCTTCTCCTTATCCGACTTCACAGTAAAAAGTAGCTTTCATGACAAGCCCTTGGTTGAAATCCTTGAAACTTCTACTCAGAGGCTCACTTAGATGAAAGCACAGAACATAAAAACTTTTGTTTTCATGCCATCCCCAGCAAATAGAACCGAAGTAAAGACTTGACGGCTATTTTATGTGTGAAATATTGGCTTCAAAGCAATGGGGACAGCACAGTGTGGGTGGGCCTGACACTACAGCTATCTTAAAACAAAGAATCTACATATAAAAAAAGTTCACAAGAGACAGGATTTACCTAGAAAGAATTACATCCAACAGAAATTAAGATGAGGAAGAGGACATGCACGTATGTGTGTTCAGAGAAAGTGGGGGTAGAAGAGGCACTTTAAAACCCAAAAAGATACTTAAGAATGTTGTATCCAATTCCAGCTATAACCATTCACATGGTTCACATGGAAATTATTTTTTAAGAGTTTCTGACAGCATTATAGTATCTGACCAACACTGTATAAAATGGGATAAGTACTTGAGCTACTAATGGGGCAAACCACACAAAAAGGGTGTCACTTTAATTATATGTCTGTATTCAAAGAAGATATTCCACACTTCTATGAACTAGCTTGGAATAACAAGGACCATCTCATTAGCAAATAAAAATGTTGATGAAGTGGCTAAAGTTAAAATCATGCTTTCCATCTGTATACACCATTGCAATAGATTCAGGGTGATTTTGCTGTTTAAACAATGAGAAGCAGCAAAACATACTAAAATATCACACCCACACAATTCTTGTCACGGAGTATTATCAAAATAACAGAAAGCCCAATTTTATAAACTTTATGGGGGCAAATCATTGTCACAATTCTCGGTGCCTGTGCCTGAGTTTGCAAAAGGGTTTATGACAAGTGACTATTTGGATTGCAGCGTTAGTTTTAAACATTTGACAGGTTTTCAGCTGCTGGGAGCTGCAACTTCCCAGAGTCTAGCTTCTGTCTTACTGTTCCAATAGCAGCCATATCTTCCTACGCTTGCCCCAGCAAAAAGGCTATCGGGAAGTAAATCAGTGTGGGTTCATTTCTGTCCCTCCCTCCTGGGACTACGTGGGACACCACCACACAACTGGACAGAGCCACCTCACCTCTGGAGGATCCACTTTGCAAATGAAAGATGATGAAAATTCCACCTGCTGTTTCAGAAAAGCCACCAAGGCACCACCGCCCACACACTGTGCTTGAAAATGGTGTTTCATCAGCATCTCAGAGCTGAGCTGGTTCACCTTTCAGACACAAGCATTGCAGATTTGAGATGAGAAGCGAGGACTATTAAGGCATACACCCAAGTGACACTGATGTCAACACTGCAACACCTACCTTGGAAAAGATGGTACTCTGGGTCGTGCTGCAACATGCCCCTCCCTTGGACCTGGGAGCTTGGTGAACTTATGCCATACATGCCCACCACATGCAACAGCCTGAGCTGTGGTTTTTGGGTCAGAGCATCTATTCCTCCAGCAAAAAGAAATATCATTACAGTGAGCAGGAGCACTCATTTAGAGCAAACAGGGTATCTTTGTATTGCAAACCTCTCCTCTCTCTTACACATGCATGTACAAAAACTTGCTGTTTGTCGCTTTCTCACCAAAGTGATTTGTGTGTAGAAGCTGGGGCCCTTCAACTAAGAATAACCATTTGATGGGGGCAGAGGGAGCTACTTGACACCTACAGAGAGAGGGCACACATGGCTCTGTTTGCTCCCAACAGGGCATTTCACTTCAGGGGCCCCCATGTAGATGAAAGCTCGAAGTCTCTTTTGCAAATCTCCCTTTTTTTGTTTTTCCCCTTTGCCAACTATGACAGCTCTAGAGTCACTGATAACAAAAGCAGATGTTTACAGCCACATGGGAGGCTTCTTTGTATACAGTGGCTACTGCATTACATCGCATTAGTCACTCCATGACATCTACCATACATATCACATTGATTAGTAGACATTTTAAATACCATTGACAGTGGTGGGATTACATGTGCACAAATATTAAAATGTAGACTCCTTCCCCACCTGGTGATCATAAAAACAGTTCTCTCAAACATTGATTTCCTTCAGGATTCTTGTTCCCCCAACTGAAGTGTGTGGCTGGTTATTTATCTTGTTGAGAAACAAAAAGGAATTTTTCCTAGCACTTAACAGGATTTCAGAGTCTATGATAAAGCCTGCACATTGTCAGTGACGTATTTTAGAACACAGAATTTGTCTTCTATTTCATACATTTCTGGAGACAGTGCAAACAGCTCTGACATTCAACACAACTAACACTCTAGGTAGTTTTCTGTATTTTATAGTACAGAAAAGGGCTTCTGGAAGAAGACACAAAACTCTTATAAATGACTTACTGATATATTCAGATTGTTGCTACCTGGCCCTGGCTGAGGAAACTCAATTTCCGAATTGCTTTCTGCCATCTAGTTAATTTTGGGTTTGGTTTTGGTTTTTTGTGGTTTTTTTTCCCCCTCTTGTTCAGGATGGCTTGGCTTAGCTTACTGGTCTGATTCAATTATTGCCTTCCATCTGACACCAAACTCCTCAGTTCTGACCATCAGCTTTCCTTTCGTCTGAGCCGAACCCAGTGCTGGGGTGCCCCAATCTTCTATCAGCTCCCTAATTGCTATTACAACTAAGGCCTGTTAGTGCTAATACAATGCGAAGGCACTTGGAAAATTTATGGGTACAGACTAAGCATTTCCCTGAAATTGCAAGTACGGCTTTAAATTACTAACTCACACAAACCTCCGTGCATTAAATGGAATGCAATTACTCATCAGCTGGGATCAAGACATCCACAAGAAATTCATATTATATATCCACAGCAGAACCTGAATATACCATGCTGATGGAGGCACAGATTTTGACTATCAGATGAGGATGGGTATAACATGTCAAACTTTTCTGGTGAGGTAATTTACAAAGAAGACTTTGTAAGTGATTCTTCCTGGGCTTTGTCATTGTTACAGTAAAATCTTGAGATGGCTTAGAAGAAAATACATTTCAGAAATATCTGCTATCACTACAATGCAGATGCCAGTGACTCGGGTGCAAGGGAAAGTGTAGCAGTGATAAAACAAGTTCTGTCGGCCTGTCTTTCAATCACATGCCTATTTCCTATGCTAGGCAGAAATGTGAAATTTCTTATTATGAGAATGTAACTTTGGGGGATGCTGGGATTCAGCCATTGTAACTAGAGAAGCCTATTTTTAGTGTTCCTTTACTGTCACAATGGGAACAAGCTGTTGTCTTTACAACTCTGATTTCACGCTCAGCATGGCTTACCATGATACACTCACTGAAGACTGATAAAAGTAGATAAACTTATTAGATAAAACCCCTGACCTTTTCTACAAACGAGACCTGAAGTGTTACAAAAATGTGTGTTTTTCATCAAGCACTAGGTAACAAACTGGATGGCCCAGTCCATATCCTGCATTGCAGCACCCACAGCCTGCTGAGTCTCCTTCCCATCTGCCTCAGGATCCAACCTCTAACACAAGAGACAAACAGGACAGGTTCTGCTCAGCCACCACCATGGCTTAGGGCTCTCGGGATGCACATGATGGCAGAGCTCCAGGAGGCTCTGCAGCACCCTGAGGGCCTGGTGAGACTAAACCTCCCCTGTTTAGCCTCAAAATCCCCCTGTCATGGTAGCAGCAGCTATGCCATTTCTGCATAGGGGTAACATGCAGGGGAACCTATCCACCTTCTTCCCCTGAGCTCCCCAGCCCAAACAGTCAAAAAAAGTGCCAACTTTGAAAATAAATATGTATAGTGATGGCTTTTTCTTAGCAGACTTCCCCAGAATATCTGAGTTTTTCTTAAGGATATTCACAAATGATCTTAGTGTCAACTCAAGCTTTTCAGTGGTCTGAATTCACTGTCACTGACTGCCCTTAAAACTGATCAGCAGCCTCAAAGGTTTCTCTCCTCCAGTACTCCCGTAACTTCATGCAAACCAACTGTTTGTTGGGACTGCAAACTCAAATGTCGTGTTTCAACTGATAATCCCTATGGCACAGTCAAAAAAAGTAGAAGTAGAAAGTATCATGTTACTGGTACTAAACCACAGCTCTCTAGACAGCACTCTGTGCAGGAAAGGTGGGAGAGCAGAGGATTTACAGTCAGGAACATTTTCTCTATTCTGGTGCAACTTCTGCTTCGCATGACAAAACAATGCTCCACAGAAGACAGCAACTGCAGCTCAGACAATTCCCAAGCATGCCTGTACACACTGGAGAAGTTTTAATTTCACACTAAAGTGCTTGTTAAGTCTCATCAGGACCTTCCCATTGAGTACCCTAAGCTGCTTCCAGCTGCAAGCTAATCCTGTCAAGGTAAGAACCTGCTTAAGCTTTCAGGTGAGAGAAGTAGGCTGAGATACATCTGGCTGCATGCTCACGTTTCTCTCTGTCAACCATTGCCTTTCCAGCTCTTACATTTATACCATAAGTATCTTCACAATCCTTTCTCCCACACCAGAAATAATAACAAAGAAAGTGCTCTTAGAGCTGAAGAACTGGTTTGTGCTTGGACAACCCCAACACAATCCTACTCCTGCAAGCAGGCTATGCCTTGACCTAATAAATTCCTCAGCGCTTGTTAATTGTGAATGAAGCCCCGAAGTAAAATACACCATTTGTGTGCAAAGATTAAGCAGCAGTCCAGCAGAATCTTTGCTTAGTTATTTTCTGCTTGGTTTCCCATATTTAAAATGGGTAGAGTAGTATTTTCATACTTAATAGAAATTCAGATATGCCTTTGCAACAGGCAGTTGTTTTATGAGAGACTTATAAGCACAAGCCAAACATAAATAGATTTCCTAATGGATGCAGGACAGCACCAAACATTTGCTCCATTCAGAACAGATTAGTATTAATTTAAAGGCAGCAGAGGCAAATGTGACATATTCTACACAATTATGTAAAATGTCAATCTCCAGCCTCAGAGGTATGTGCTTCCACCTGGGTTTTCAAACAGCTGGTTAGTGGAGCTGAACCACTTCACAAATTTTGTTCCACTTGGAACTTGACTTAGCTGCATGGCCAGCAATTTTCTTGCTATTCAGACACAGATCAGAGACCTGAATGTCATCTTGCTTTATTACTCAGCAGATTTTAGGCTTGAAAATAATTTTAGAGTAGCAAGAGGGGGGGTGTGCAGGGGCGTGCAGGGGCAGTTGTCAAGATGCTTTAGCTCTGATGGTCTATGATCTAGGATTTCAATCTACTTTTGAAACGGCATGATTCCCACACAAGGCCAGCATGAGAAGTTGCACTCTGTTGTTCAGCAGCACCACTCCTTCCCTGGCAGCTGATGCTTGGAAACTGCAGAAGGTGCAAAACTCCACTGACTCCGAGTTCTCCTAAACATTAGAAAAACATGAATCTGAAGCTTGCAGCTGTATTTTATCACATTTATCCATATAAATAGACCAAACTCAAAGCGGATCCAGACCTGAACTTTTCACCTTGTATCCCTCTGTGATGAAAATGTATCTCATTTTGTTAGTCAGACCAGAAATTCTTTAAAAGACTCGTATTATATTTCTAGCTAAGGAATGATGCTCTCACCAAAACCCTACTGTGCTATGGTGCCTAAAATAGTTAGCTCACTAATACTGTCCAGGTTTGGAGGTTACATTTTAAACAACATGTTTTGACTAAGTAAGTTTTTTTTAATAATCTTTTCAGCTTTTCCCCATCATTTATCTTCTTGGAGCAGAAGCCACTCTGAGCCTGGACTGGTTTCAAACACCAGCGAAGAGAACACTGCTATGCTGTGGGCACTACCAGAACACCATTAAGAAAGGAAGAGATACTCAGAAGGATATCACAAGTCTGCTGTCTGGTCTTCAGTGTATCATACACCTTGGAATGTCTCTTATTAACTCTTGGATAAACATCTCCCATAACACCTAATACAATTACTGATGACTGATTAGTTACCCTACTTTATCAAGACCTGTCTTTAATCAGAACAGACATTTTCACAGCCTTGCAGTGATTCTTTCCCCAAACATAATCCCAAGACATCCCCCTTTCAAACCCATAGTTTGCAAAATCTGACACCATTCGAAACAAAAACAAACAAACAAACAAAAAAGGTATATGTACAAAACACATGTGAATTGCATGCACTAAACACAAATACTATTAGATTTTTAAGTTTTGTGTGGTTTTTTTAGATCCCAGAAGTTGGGGCTATAGGTTTAAGCAACATACTTTGCTGGAGTCAACTCCCCACTAGTTGTCCTAGTGTGGAAGTAAGGAAGCATTAATTTTCTTGTTAAGGAACAAATATGGATTATGTTACTGCTTTCCAAGTTTTATCCCCGGGAATCAAGCTCAGACAACTTTGTACCACACTTGCCTTTGTATTCAGTGTCAAGTTAACAAGAAAAGACAGCGATGTCTGTGCCCCGCTTGACTGAAGCCAGCCCGTACGGAGCCAGTCTTGGGATGTCCGAGCTGGTAACACAATCTGGTTAATTTGCTTATGATAACAAAGCCAAGGTGATTTTTATCTGGTTTTCTCAATAAATATTTATAGGCAGATGTCAGCTTTTCAAAGGCATCCCAATGCCTAAATGAGTTCAAAGCATCTCCAGGCAACTTGAAAATACTGAGGGACCTATCTCCTTGACAAACGAAGGACGTAAGTCGCACAACACAAAGGTACTGCAAGCAAAAAGCAGCACCAGAACTAGCTATAGCCACTACAGGCTACTTTGCTGCATTTAAAAGGAGGATGGGTCATCCTGCCCAGTCACTCTAAATGAGACAACTCTCTCTAGTATCAGTGGAAGTTGTGAGTGGATGTCAGGATTCACCACCTCTTTTTCTCCACTGTGTCTGTTCGAAAATCCATCTAATTCAAAGCTTAATTTTCATAGTTTAGTTCTGTGGAAACAGATGACCAAGTTTCCCAAAAAGCATCAGTATTGACTTCCTGAGTGTCAGGAGATGGGTGAAACAGACTGCTTTTTAAATGAAATAACAGCTTCCTACACCAGTTCTGAAGAGCATTTGCTGTGCCACTCATTCACTAGCTCTCTGATTATTTTTTTCCTCAACTTGAATTCATTACTAGCTTCCTTTTCTTATTTTGGTAGCGATGGGAGTCAATCCCACGGAAAGTTAGTTTTTCTTTATTACTAACCTTACAAGTTTTGATAGTGGTAAACTCCCATTTGTGTAAAACATATTTACAAATAATCAAGTGTTCTGCTCTATAGCCATACAAAAAAACAGCAAGCCTAACAGATGAAAAAGAATAAGCAAATCCTCTAATGAGCTGTGACACATCTACAGGGTGCAGTCCCTGGAAAGGAGAAATTGTAATGTAGTTATTTTTTCCATCCGTGAACCAGAAGAATTCAGATTTCCTGAATTCTCCAGTTCTTCAATCACTTGAGATATCTGCCCCCTGCCCCTCATACAGTCTCTGCTGCTGCAGTTGTGTCCCCCCAACAGCTCCTTTCACAGTCCCCTAATTTACAGCAGCTACACAAGGGGTGTAGAACTCAGCTGTGCAAACCACTATGCTCGGCATATTGAAAGAGGATTCCTGACCCAACCCTGTCGCAACCAAAATTAAGAATGACACTGGTTACACTGCTGTGCAGCATGCTCACAGGTCCATCCTAGTTCAGAGAACCTGCTCTCATGTTAGTCCATGAATATGCAATCTGAAGAACATGGGATTAAAACGTCTCCGACATAAGTTTGGGTTTTTATAAGTCACAAGATGGCTAACTGCACTGAGAACCAAGAAACCAGAGCTCAGTCCTTCACAAAAGTTTTCTCTCTTGTACTCGGTTCTGTGCTGCTGTAAATGCAAAAGCTGTGGGTCCTGCTGAGAGGCAAAGGAAAACAAGGGAGTAGCATATCTCCATTTATGCCACGCAGAGAGAAGTGGACTCTCTCTTATCACAACAGATCAACTGTGTCAACCAAGAGCTCCTCTAATCATCATTGTTGCATCATCTGGCTCTGGAACAAATCTTAAATTACCTTAATTACGAAGTGTCATGGTTTTAGTTTATCACACCTGCTTCGAGTAACCAAGTTACAAACATGCTTCTATGTTCAATTCAACAAAAAAAATCTATGAAGTTACAGAATAAAAAAATAATTTAGGCTGGAAGGGAAGTTGAAGACACCTGGTCTAGCTTCTCACTCAGACCAGGGCTCTGAAAATCTACACGTGAGCTAGCTGCTCTGCTGTATGCAATAAAACCAGAACACACCAAGACATGCCATTCCTTTAATGGGAAGACAGTTTAGTACATCTAGTTGTGAAGTCTCTATTGCCTTAACAAAAATGATCAAATCCTCTTTCTTCCACTGAACAGCTCTCAAATGCAAGGGACATATCACTCACTCAAGGGCTGTTTTTCTTTTCTAGCCAAAGACACCCATCACCCTCAAGAATCTGCAGCTGTTAAAATGCTTGGGCGCATACACTGAAATAGCTCTGCCTGGCTACTCGGAATTATGCTGCTTAGAAGTAAAAGATGAGACAGATAGTGGTTATAAAGGGAGCCCAAATTTACATGGGGAGCGGGTGGGGGATATATAGACTAGGAATCATCTTGCTCAAGCTGAAAATGAGAGCCGACCAGAAAGCAATCTGAAATAAACTTTTGGAATGGAAAGAATAAATGTAGGAAGGGATCAACTTATGGGTAAAAAAAAAAAAAAAAGAAAAAAAAGCAAGAAATCATTAATGGCTGACCTTTTCTTGCTTTCAGCATTTCAAAGCATTAGGGTAAATAGTAAAAGATGGGGTACTTTAGAAATAAATGCTTTCTATTTCATCTCTTTCTCACTGCATGAGTTTCAGTTTTAAAATGGCAGTGTTTCTCAGTGCTACAAAAGGTAGGGACTTCAGGGATTTACTCGCATTGCCATGTCGAGTGAGTAGTTCCAACAGCTTGCAAAGTTTACTCAATTGACATCTGAAGGTTGTTGCAGGCTTTCTGTAAGCATGTGATGTCCGAGCAAATGGCAGAATGAGTGATGTAATCCTGCTTTCATTGAAAAGCAACGGACAGCTTCACATTTGCTCCAAAAGCTTTTATATGGCCATAATATCTGTTTTGCTTTACTGATTTGCCTATCTGACTTGCTTCAAACGCTTATTTGCATTAAAATGTTCCCTCTCTCTGTCCTATAAGAATATTTGAGTTCTGCATGAACCCTGGTAGTTATTTCATTACTGTACTGCCAATTACTCTGTTAACTGTACATTGCTTTGGATCTCAAAATAGCCTTACGGAAATACACTCCTTGCTTATTACAACAAACAGACTTCGTGATTTCCCTCTACAGATGCTTTCCTAAGGTATCCCTCACACAAACCATATACTTACAGTAACTCTGTGGTTCTCTCTACCACAGCCCAGACTTATTTCCTGATGTGTCTCTCACCATTCAAGTGTCTGCTCAAATGAGAGCAACAGACACTTCAGACAAGGGCTGCTTTGCCACAGGGAATATATCCCAGCATGAAGGGTCAGCCAGCTCCCATGCTGGGGGGGTGGCTTCCAAGCAAGGGGTGACATGGGCTGAAACAAAGAGCCCATGTCCACCTGTTCTGCTTATGGACCCTGTAGTCTTTAGGCAGCAGGATGGGATATTTCATGCACAAAACCAAAATGCCAATTGTGTAATTCCTTACAGAAAATAAGCTTCTGGTCACTCAGATTTAGCCCCATCAAACAGCTGCCAGTGCAACAAAAATAACCCAGCACTCCTGCAGAGAGTGGAACCAGGAACGTGATCACATCCTGTTGGATCCTAAGCACCACCAGATCAAGTGAAACCAGAAATTCTGCAGTAACACCTTTGCTGAAATGGTACATTCAGCCATAATTAAGCACTGAAACACAATGCTGCTATTTAGCTATTGTTTAAAATGTCATGTATTTAAAACACCCACTTTTGAAAGGTCTCCTTGGGGCATGATAAGAGGAGATCAAGTGTCTCGCAATGAGGTTGCAGTTTTGACGGACAAAAGAAGAAACACGTGACTATCTGCACTCGGATATTTATACATAACCATCAGCCCAACCGTACAGCTGACACCTCCCCTTTTCAGTAAGTACATAATTTAATTGAGAGTAAACTATGAAGAAAATTTATTTTTACCTGAGAAACTATCTGGATCTATGTTAACAATAAAAAAAAAATCAGAAGTCACACTCAAATAAAACATTTGCGTTTAGAGTATTGTAAGTACCATGACCTGTTACATTTACATCTTTTCAATTTAAGCAGTTAGGATTTAATGTCATAAAACAAACTTATCCATGACCAAGATTTTACAAAGACAACCTGATATATACCTGTTACTTAACCGTTTCAGATCAATCCAGTATTCAAACTCTGCTGATAAAAATTTGTTTGTGAAATTCTTATGTTTCACGAGAGTCTGAAATCCTTCAAAGGACATTTCTTTTATTCAGACATATATATAGAAATATTCCAGTAAGTGGGAAATCAAGATTAACCTGTAATGGCTTACTACGACAACAATTTGATTCCTGCTCTTAAAGTCTTAAAGTTATAATTATTGCCATATTATTGCCACAAGGGCAACAAGAGTTGGGATTACAACTTTCCCAACTCTGAAATACCTTCTGTACACTCACCAGCTGAAGCTGTTGCTTCATTTTCTAATCCTGCAGAAAACCATGTAACTACAGATGCCTACAGATTTTCCCATATTTGAATCATGTACATTTGAACTACTTCAACTTTTCTGTTGTTTTTTTTTGGTGGTGGTTTTTTTTTCCTCAAGTCCTTTCATACTCCTACAGCAATGACACATTAATATACAGTTAATACAAAGAGTTCAGAAGCTATTTCAGAAAACGTTTTAAAACACCTCAGCACTTAGAGCAATAATGCAGACTGAAGGGCAAAGCTCCCCCAAACCAAAAGCAAGTTTTCACAAACGTTTCAACTTCCTCTCTGCCTCGAGTCTTCCCTTGAACACAAGAGGGACCCCACCACAGCATGGGCATCCTGCAGTTTGGGAGCTGAACTGTTCCTCCTTAGCAAGCTATGAATGTCACCCAGAAATTTCATATGATTCAGCTCTTGACAGTGAGACACACATTGCATCTGCCCTTGCAATTCTGCTGATATCCGAGTAACTGTTCATGCATGCGAGCAATGCTGTCTGCAGTTTCCACGCCTGAAGTTCTGATAATGCTGAGCAGCACTCAGCGCATATCCCTAATGACATATTTTTAGGACTGTTGAGAGCCTTACCACAACCCCTCTCCCCTCCACTAGTCATAACACAGTACCACAAATAGCTTGGCAGTTGACCATGCTTTTGGTGCCTCATAAAAAGTTGCTTCTGATCACAAAACAGGTTGTTCTATACATACTATTCTGTCCAAACAGGCAAAAGATATTATGGGTGTAACACTATCTTTCTGAGTAAATGTCCTAGACATAGTTTAACTTTTTCTAATAATTTGATCAAGAATTGCAGCCTGAATACTCAATATTGCATCAAACATTCCAGTGTTAGTTCTTTAATCTTGGCTTATTCTATATTCTTTACAAAAATTCCACAGCAGGCCTAAGCATATAATTTGTTCTCATCACCTTTTAGACTCCAAGAATTATTCGCAGCACTGGATCAAATTTTTAGTTATAGTCTTCTCTAAAATCACTGCATATCTGTAATTGGCCTCAGGTTTGAAATATGGTCTAAGACCCCCCTCCGATGCAAGAGACTGACAGGCAAATACTGGGAAACTACTCAGGCACAAACTGTTACTGGAAGGTAATCAATCTTCTCCTTATTCCTGACCCGCTTCTTTCAGCCCTTGGTTACACACGATCTTTTGTCTTCTCCACGGCCTGCAGCAGAACAAAGCTCGTGCACAGCTCAGCAGCCTTCCCCAGAAGAGGGCATGCAGAAAGTCGCTCTACAATCAGCTCACTGTTTGGAGAAACCTGTCTCGTAGCCATCATTGAAATGTACCATCTTACCAAGGCCAAAAAGCACCAGCCTGAAAGATTCACTGAAATATGCCTACCAGTAAAGCGACAAGGTATCCCAAAATGTGTATGTTGATCATATTTCTGTGTTCTCCAGGTATGGAAATGAAAACCAGACATCTCTTTTTTAGTAAAATGAGAGATTACACAAAGAAAAGTTTTACCGCAGGGCTGTAAATTATGAAAAGAGATTTATCACAGCCTGGGAAAACACTTGCAACTGGCAATGCTTTCTCCAGTGCTATGAAAACGTGAAATGAGAACAGAGCCAACTGAGGGCTGAAGCTGGGGGGATACACAAAAATAAAATATTTGTGACTCCACTTTCACGTCTTTTCCAGCTCCAAGATTAACAATATATTGTGTTAAACTTACCAGAAAAGAACTGGAGCTACGTCATCCAGAAGGCCATGGGGTAGAGAGCTATCTGTGACAACTCCAGCACAGGCTAAACCAACTTTGGGAACAGAATATTTCACAGACCAGCCACCTACCAACAAAATGACTACCACAACTGACGACAAGTGACCACCTGGTCAGTGCTCTCAGAATACAGTTCAAGGAAAAAGTTGTACCCATGGAGCATGAGATGGCTACCAAGGGCCATCAGTCACCTCCCAAGCCAAAAGCTGGCAGCTGAATCACGTTGACAGGATGACCTGGGGAATCCTGACTCTTCCTGATCTAGAGCATTCTATTTTTTGGGGACGAGCACTTTATTCTCCAGAGCTGACAAGTCCAGGAATAGTAGAAGCTACTCAAATTTTACACAGATCTTCATTTATAAACTACTTTTTCCTGTGCACCTCTTCTGACCAAATTTTGCCAACAAATGAATAAAAAGCTCAAACAGGTATGAACATCTTAACCACGTACTTATCAGACTCCTACTTGTTTCTATTACCTATTGAAAGCAAAACTGACAGTGAACCTGCAATTTCCAGGACTTAGCAAAGCCCAGTGGTATAATAAAAGCCAGCTGTAGGCTTTAGAACAACTTTAGAAAGCACTCAAGTGACCTAACAGCCAAGGTCGAATTTTAAAAAAGTGATCTAGGATACAGATTGTAAGCACTTAAATGGCAGTGCCAAAAGCATCATTTTTCTTTTCCAAGCTAGTGATAGAGCATGCAGATAGGAGCTCAGCAGAAGCTGAGTCAGTTCCTGGGGCTGACACCTCTCTCCAGGCTATGCACCCTGGCTCCCAGGGCAGCGCTGGATGTGTTGAGCCACGGAACACCTACCCACACACCGCTGCCCGTGCCCAGCTTGTCCATCCCAACTCTGGGCATGTCTGCAATGGGAAATGGAGATTCATGCAACTCTACTGCTTACAGGCCTGAATACTGTCACAAATTCACCGATGCTTTGATTGGTGTGTCTGAGGCAAGAACAATGCACGTACATTTGACATCTTTGCTTCAAATAGGCACCACTGGGTCTGGACCCACCCCTGGAATAAGCTTCCACACTCCCTCCTGCTGGACATGGAACCTCCAGTACAATCACACAGCGCTCCAGAGACATCATTAACTTAGTTAACACGGGTTTTCAAAACTCCTTAGAAAGTCTCAGCCCACTGACCTAGAGCTAATATTAAAAAAAAACAAAACAAAACAAAACAACATTTTACTTCCATGTCAAGGGATTTGAGCACAGATGTTCTTCAAAAAGACCATAAAAGGAAAAGTGGAGGCAAAGAATATGTTTGTATATTTTCCAATTACATTTCAAGTATTGTTAAACTAACTTTCTGGCCCTTGAATCTTCGAGGAAAAACAATGCTTACAGAAAAGCGTGAAGAACTGAGCTTATTCAAGGAATGCTGCTCTGTTTACAAATCAGATTTTTCTTTGTACTGCTGGAAGACACACTGGCTTGCAAATGGGTACAGAAAGGACCACGTCTATTGATCCCAACTCAGCAAACTCATCTCAGCGCTTTATGTTACAGACTGGGAAATTCTCACTTGCAGAGAAAATGAAGCCCAGACAGACAGTCTTATTTCGGTATGTTGTCCACCTTTGTTTTTTGTTTATTTCCTTACCTCCTTTCTTCCATTTATGCTTTACAATAACAGAAATATTATAATTTAATAATACTTCTCTTTAGTGATGGACAAAGCATGGTAAAATTATCTTTTCCCTTCTGTGCTGTGTTACTGTATTTGCTCCGAGACAAATCACAGACCCACAGACCGTATCTATGGGACAAAAACATAACGTCAATGTTTCTTTTATATTTCAACAGTTGATTAAATGCATGGGATGAAAATTACGTGAAATTATAATCATGTGAAATTATATGATTTACAGCAGTAAAGGCTCATGATGGTAATTTAGCAGACACTTGAGAACCGCTTAGGCCAAGCTTGGCTATCGTACCCTCTATCTGATGGAATCCATTTCAGCCACCAAAAGGAGATGCAGGGCATGAAGCTCCTTGTATGCCGTGCTTTGTATTACATACCTGTGGCTTGGTTGCTCAGATTAAGACGGAGGATCATCACATTGATGCTAGCATTTTTCAGCTACACCTCTATCCTCAAAATCAGGTGGATGCTTGTCATATTTAAGGGTGGCTGCCTTGCATGGCCCAGGGCTATAAAGATCAACATCAGCATAGCGTTTGGAAACCGACAGCACTGATGAAAACTGATTCAAAAGAATCATGGAATACATGAAAACTAACTAGCTTCCATTAGGCAGGCTCTTTTCAGTGGTGACAGTGACAGCACAAAAGCACAAACAGAAACACAGGAGTTTCCATCCGAACATCAGGAACCTGGGAGAGTGACCGAGCACTGGGACAGATTGCCTAGGGAGGTTGTGGAGCCTCCATCCCTGGAGATGCCCAAAAGCCATTGGACACAGTCCTGGGAGACCAGCTGTAGGTGGCCCTACTTGAGCAGGGGGTGAGACCAGGTGACCTCCACAGGTCCCTTCCAGCCTCAACCATTCTGTGATTCTATGACTTGCATTTCCCTGCGTAAATGCTATGTATATCCTTCCGTACATGCTGATGATTAGGCTCCTGCAAACATTAAGACGATAGTAGAAGACTAGGCACAAGAAATGCACTTACTATCATCTGACCTAAAGCCTCGGCCGCAAATACATGGGAAAAAAGAGAAGCAAGCACTAATACTCGAGTATGTGGCTTCATTTCTCAAGCCTGGACCAGGGCCCAGGCCAAAGACTAAGAGTTAATATAATTACCTTACAATGTAAAAATTAATGTAATAGACCACTGCTGTTCTCATGTGAAAGAGGATATAACGCAGACTTTGTGAACCTGAAAAAATACGAAAGTGTATAAAAATTACCATTGTGATCCAGACTAAGGGAACTCCAACTAAAAACTGGCTAACGCGAGCCTGACAGACAAACTGGTGAGTGGTGGGGGGGAGATACGGGCAGAGCAATGAGAAACTCAAAGTTTGAGCTTCCAAGGCATACCAGAAACATCCCACAAAACTTGTACAAATGTATATGTACTGCGTACAAACTATCCTCTTGTGTTGGCTGCTTGATGGGCAATTCTATTTCAACCACCAAGAAATACAGGGCAGGAAATATTGAGCCAAAACCTGGCTTGTTGAAGCAATTACACAGACCCGCAGGGCTCTGCAGCCAAACCGCCACAGTCCATTAACGAAGAGTTGAAGGATTCATCCCCTAAGGTGACTAAAAGCCTGACATAAAAACAATGTCCCAACAAGCCACGACAGCAGTTATTTTAGAAACTTTAAGGATAATTCTCTCTGAATTAACAACCCTATTATACATGCTGTATCCTTCCCAAAAGGATGCAGGCAGCAACGCAGCCACGGCTGCAATGCAACAAGGCTTCCACCCAAGACACTGGTCATAACAGGAGATGGAGCAAGGGCACGTACTGCCGTCTCCTCTATCCCCAAGGGGGTTTGAGAGTAATCCAGGACCAAGAGATTTCTTGTAAACTCTCTTGGTAGGAGATAAATAACTTTTTGACATGTCTATGCAATTCTGTGAAGACGAACAGCTGGCAAGTCACTGCCAAAGCAAGAATTCATGCACAGCCTTACTGCAAGGCATCTTGAGGGAAGGGCGAAAGGGAGAGAAAAGGAAAGCAAAAACCTTAGAGAAACAAAGACTGCAATCACCCAAGGGTTATTCTTTCCAAAAAAAGATTCAGGAACATATTTGTAATGGCAATAAACACTTCAGTTATATGCTTACTGTATTTCAGATTAGCAGATATGTTAGCAGTCTGTCGTATAATAGCTTCAGGGGCCAAATAGTTTGCTCAATTCAAGTATATACTCCGAGGCCTGCAGGAGAATAAAGTAAAACAATTTGAGCCAAGTATTTGTGTAAAATACTTATTTTGCCAGCACCCTAAAGAAAATAAGCAGAAAAATCTCAAGTTGCAATTTAAACATTAATATCTATTATTATTTCCTTGCAGTCTATAAATCTAATCTTACTGCCCATACATCAGACTTTGCCGTGCCTTTTGCAGCTTCTGAAGTGTCCTCTCTTCTACAAAGTCCTAGTCTGTGTTAGGTTTTCTTCCTCATGTGCATTTGAGTTGTAAAACTGACCTTTCCTTACTGCAATTATGTCTTTGAAAGACCTTGCAATCACTTTTGAAGTTCTCCTTTTCCTAGTGTAATACACTAACATAAATTAAAGCAGCGGAACAGTGTGGCAGTTGTCCTGTGACTGACTCTGATGATCACCAAATTCATCACAAAGCCAAAACCAGAGAGATTCACAGTAAGAGCAATCTCAGAAGCAAAAAGGGCTGCCATCCCTTCCAAAAGCTCTTCAATTCTGCCAATGACAGATTACCAAGAGATGAAAATGGGTTTTGATGTCAAAATTGTCCTTGATTTTAATTTGTTTTCTGCAATGTTAGCCTTTTAAAGACATTTTCATTTAAGCAAAATAGGTCTCTCTAGTTGCCAAACTGCCACTCACAGAAAACTTCTGACAAGTCCCTTCCAAGAAACACAAATAATGGTTTTTTTTTTAAATGGTTAAAAATGGCTAAATTATCCATCCATAAATCTTCTGTACTCATCTTTACGAATTTATCCATCTTATGCCCATGTAAGTGCTAATCTCTAAATTTGAAACATTTGTGAAAATAACACCACAGTTGAGCAATAAAAAACCCAGACTACTTAGTATCATTCTTAGATAAATAAAATAAAAATGAAAAAATAGCCTATAAATTATGAAAATAGCATCAACATGACCACTTACTGCATCCTTAGCCGTATCCTAACTCTACAATTAGCCAGTAATAAAATTCTTTTTTTCCCTTATTTCCAGGCAATGTTTTCCTGCAGCGAACAAAGAGTACAGAAGGAAGGATTAGAAAACTATCCCACAGAAATCAGCATGAGTGCTTATTAACCTCAAAAGACTGACTCAGAGGAAACTAAATTCCAAAACTTGACACATCCTACTTCTCATATCCCAACCAGTTCTGTGGTTTCCACCACGATTTCTCCATTCTCCAGCAAAAACATCAAACTTCTGGAACCAGATGCAGTTCAGAGACTAATGGAGATCCCAAAACACAGATTTTCCAAGCCATGGACAGACATCATGGCCCAAGACCAGGCTTACGCAGAGAGGCATGGTTAAATACAGATGTTATTCTACTGGAGATGCAATGGCTTTGAAATTTTCCGACTCATCTTAAGAAAACTGCTACACAGTAAGAATGCTGTCATACGCAACAGCGACACAGCCGCTCACAAAACATACCTCTTCAAGCTTGCATGCCTACACTAGGTCAGCAGGATTCAAGGAGGGCATCAATTTTCCCAAATATAGGATTGTATCTTCTAAGAAGTCAAGTAATAAGGGTTAATTTGTTTTTTTCATGGACACTACAGTCCAAACTCTTGGGCTGGTGGTATGTTTTTGAGGCTTCCTGCTTACTACATCTAAAGCATTAAACTCTGTATATATTCTCACAAAAACAGAGGATAAGTCACAACAACAGAAGACGTATCAGAAACCAATTTATGAATCAATTTTTAACAAACACCAGCATGAGGAAAGCTATCAGACTGAAAGTCACTAAAAGTCCTTTAAATGCAGTTACTTCAAAACTGCTGAACAACAAAACCCACAGAAGATATCTGTATGCTGAAATACATTTTTTTAATATTCTACTATCTGTGCAGCAGCTGCTTAAGAAAAATGTCTCAAAACCTTCTGACAGCTAAAATAATTTCATATTTCCATGGAATAACTGGAGAATAGATCTTAAAAAAAAAAAAAAAAAAAGAGATTCAGCTTCCACTGTCTCTATAGTAGGAACAGGAAATACTCAAGAACAAAGTTAGAAATGTCTTTTCATGGCCGTGCACACACATAAGGAATGTGCCACGTTTCCAGAATCTTTTCATCTTTTGCTTGAAAAACACGTGCTATGCAGTAAAAGTTAACAAAGGATGGCCATGTTTTAGAAGCCAAATCATGAAATTATTGAAGAACTTCGTGACATGGCTCATCATGTTAGAAGATTTCCAGCTACATCAGAAATTGAAGATCATCCTTATCCATTTTAGACCCTATTTAAAAGCAAATCCACCCAAGTATTCTCGGGATTGAAAATTCACCATTTAGAAAGTTTTTGGTATGGTCAGAAACTTAATTTTCATACTAGCAATAACTGTATTCTTTACAGTAAACATGTACCACAGCCTTCCATGGCATCTAAGCCATGCTGTTAACCACAGACATATGTTGCATATTATTACTTGTGGTAGCAATCTGTTTGTATTCATAGTCTCTTACTCTGGTTTATCAGTAGACCTCTGCCACACAATGCATATTACCATCAGTGGTTTTGTTTTATTTATTTTTTTAGTCTTGTCTTTGCTAACTTGCTTGTTCAAATTTTCTACAGTTTGCAATTAAAAAAGAGAACCCTCAAACATTCAAAGTTATAAAATAATTAAATCAATATGTAGAAACAAAACTATCCTATTGTGAAATTTCAAATAATAATAATCATCTAACACTCCTGGTTTCACTTTTATGCTCTCGGGTCCCTGGATAGTCCAGAATATAGTTTGGAACAGGTCTCTCATTTTCACCTGCATGCAGTAATAGTACTGGTTTTTTTAATGAACATGATAATTTTAAATAACATTTAAACAATTAGGAAAGGGAAAGAGGACTAATTCTGCACCTGTTTAAACAAAGCCATGAATCCAATCCATCCCTTTTCATCCTTCTAATGAACTGGCAATTCACTGAGACAAACAGTGCTCACTGTCCTCTTTTCTGGTTTCCCAATGAGGTCTGGCAGAATCAGACTGCTGCTTTGCCACAGTCAAGACGACTTGATTTTTCTGACAGCAAAAATCCATGTTGACTGAAGTAAACATTTCTGAATGAAAGCTGGCCTGATTATTAGAGCTGCTCCCTTTAATACAATCAGAAATCCTTAATTGCCCTAAATCAGTACCCGGCCATGGAGTCCATCAATGTCTCAGACAAAGAGATGAGAGCATGATCTACTTCAACACAAGCAACCTCCTAGTCAGGGGGTGGAAGAGGACAGGAAGTGAGTTTGGAAAAGGGAGATGAAGGTGTAGGTGGAAAAGGTGTTTGCCCTCAATTCTGGTACCACATTCTCCCCGGATGCTTTCACCTGAAGAGGAACAAAGGAAGCCAGAAAGAAGTCACTCAGCCTAATGGCAACTGCCTATTCTGCTGCTGCTTTGAGCATAAACAACAAGCACTTTTACCCCCTCATAATAAAAATAAAGCAAGCAACTATTTTAGCAATATGTTCTTATTTTTTAGTTTAACCACATTTTACACATTCACAATGTCCCTTTCCATTTCACAGTGAGTGCTTCCCCCAGATTTTCTAACGGCATTGCTTTTGGAAGCAGCACAAGGTAATCTGGATGCTGTCCTGTTTGGCCTGCTGTGCTCCTGCAGTAATTTTGCAAAAATCACTGGGTCAGCACAATTCCAGAACTCAGGTTCCTTTGCAAATCGTGGGTAGCAAACAGTTTTTCAAGTTGGCAAAGCGTTAGAAGGACATGCACCATAGTCAGGAGTTCAGCAGTCAGAAATCACACAGCAAACCCCGAGGACAGCGAGGGCTGCGTTTCCAAGGGCACTGATTTTACCACCATCATCACCAGAGAGAGGGCAGAACTTGGTGCTGCTTTCTAAATGAGGGCAAACAGGATTTTTCCACCCCGTCACTCACCATCATAAATCTAGTAAATAAACATTTTAAATTGATCTATCTGGTTGCTTCCATCCTTCAAATAACCTCTGTTGACCTAGCCCTCTAGGCTACATACTGCAAACTTTGTGCCTCTACAGAGCTCCACATTAAACCACCGACAGTTTCTTCTGCAAATTAAACAAAAGCCTTCCACCTGGATTCTAGGCAATATAGCAGGAACATACATGAAGTATTTTCGTCAACAATCTTTCACGACACACACTTTTTTCACTTTCGGAAAGTGTTCTTTAAATCTGAAATACAACACCTCTTCTTCAAATCCTGGAAAGCATTCAGCTTCCCTTTGCCATCACAGTTAATTTATCTTGCATGAAGTTTCTAAGCGCTTGCTACAGAGAAGAATTTAAAAACAAAAAAAAAAAGTATGGAGAGAGAGAAAATATCGTGATAGTTGATGTCAGCCTCTGGACAAATACTGCACCATGGAGGAGCTTAAACTCAAGACCTTACGCATTTCAGTGCAGAGCTTTTTGACCACTACATTCATACGTACAGTCATGCAAGCATAAACAAAGGCACCACAAAATTATACACCTCTTCTGCTCAGGATTTAACAAGTCTTTCTCCAAACAACAGTCTTTCTTCCTACCTCATCCCCACCCCAACATACAGAAAACACCTAGATACAAAAGAGCCTCTAGCTGAAGTTATATAGAATACCATGAGCACACCTGGATGCGCCTGCAGTTATTTTTTTGTCTTCCTCTTATATTTACCTTTGTCCCATTTTTGAAAATACTCCTAATCCCCTCTCAATCAGGGAAAAAAAAAAAAGGTAAGGAAAAAACCCAAAAAATAATGTGTTGCAATACCTGGCTTAGTTGTGGCTGGTAGACATCTAAGGTGCATTTAGGTACCTAAGGGAGAAAAGAGTAACTACTGCTCTTTCCTCTGAGGCAGAATGGGCACACGACCTAGGGCTTTCTGTGGCCTTGCAAGTAATGTGTAAAACCAATGTACTATCTGTTTGTGACCCCTAAAAATATCTTTTTTTTTTTTTGGCAAATGCAGAGCAGCTTTCATCTTCTGTGAAGCTGATAAAATTCTGCTTTGGCTTATCTCTCACTCTTCAGAAACTTTCCAAACCCTGTCAACAAAGGAATACAAAAAGTTGTAATGAACGTGCCCAGGTGAATCCATGCAACTCTAAGGCTTGCGTTAACACAAATATGCCTTAAATGTAACAGATTACTACTGAAATTTAAAAGTACCAGAGAACAACATAATTACTTACCAGATTTTGAGTGACTGCTTGGCAGAGCAGCACAAGTGCCCACATTTGGGTGTGACACCCACCAAGGTGACCATGGGATTCAGTTTTGAGAGGACCAACTGTCAACACTGGAGGGTAATTGAAAAGAAAATCTATCATGCGGAAATTGACCAAATGCTGTGCACCTATAGGCTTGCATGCATCTCTTGGAATCTGCAACACTACAAACCAAAAAGATGGAAGTCTAGTGTCTTGAAAAAGAGTGTGTCGTCTCTTAAAAATCAGCTGTTTTCAATGAGGCCCCAGATATGCATTTGTTATTTTTGTTCAATCTTAACCAAATTTGCTCCTTAATTGAATTCAACCTTGAAAATGGAATTTAAATTTAAAAATTGTTATAATTTATTTCTATGTCCACAACACAGCACAGAGTGCCTGCAACACATCATTTTTTTACAGCAAAATGTGTGCTAGATGGATATGTATTACACTGCAATGTTTCTACAGTACTGCTGCTTATTCTATTACAAGAGAGGAAAAAATAAGGAAGCGGATATACCTATAAATTATTTCTCTTCTCCAGAATATTCTCATAACATAGCAACAGCCTACCAGTTCAGCAGACCAAATTACTCAACTGTTTCCACTGAACCCATATAATTTTTTACTCATTTTCTGTTCTGTTGAGTGAGTTATTCTCTAACTTGCTCCTGGTCAAATACAGAGTTTTACACAGGTCTCATTCTGCAGCCTGATAACAAGAGAAAGCCTTGAAAGCTGTTTGGTCACTGATTATCTGTCATAAGATTTTTTTAAAGTTTTTTTTCTTCATTTAGCTGCAATTTCATGTTGCACCACGGAGCCAGCCTCACCGCCCTGTGAATCATAACTCATTCATCACCAAGGACAGGCAATCTAACCCAGTCAGTACTGGTTCTTCAACCTTATTTGTTACTTGTTCTGTCTGAAATATTTAGATGCAGGTTAGAATGAGGCATTAGTGTGGGGAATCTTCACAGATGCACGTAAATATTTAATAAGTCCAAGACCACGGACCATATCCAGCTAATTAGGGCCAACGTGCTGGCTTCTGTATTTCTGTGCAAACTCTCAGCATAGGTATTTGCTGGATGAAGAGGGTCTGTAGCACCTGTAAAACACCTTAATTTTCAGAAATCTCAGGGATACTGCAAATTTCAATGGGCAATATCTTTTTTTTTTTTTTTTTTGCAGCCAGACACATGAAGAGAGCTGCAAGGCTTTTATCTATCCTAGTTGGAGATAGCTTTTCTTGGAAGCATCACCTCTCCTTTTGAGACGAAACCAAAGCAAATGAAAGCAGCCACAGATGGATGCAGCGATATGTGCTCCAGGGAGACAGGGCCAGGGGAAGACGGCATGTCCAGTGACTCAGTTTCTGACCCCACACCAGCACCCATCTGATGGATTGCTTTGCTCTGGGGTGGACTGGAGATGAACCTGAGCCACCAAGCCTGGCCTCATATGCCCCCCATCCTATTTCCCATCCCAGTGATGGGCACTGTACAGATCCTAGCATGGATCCTTAACGACCTTACAACATGAATCAGTATAACCAACAAACAGTGAAGTAAGAGCAAAAGTACCAGTGCACATTTCTAAAATCAGCAAAGAAACTGAGGTGCCCTTGGCAGTGCTGGATCGGCTCCTCAGCCCCCAGTCTTCCTCGTGGTGTGCATGGTGGTGTCCCCTGGGCTGTACCGCACTCTCCTGCTGCTGGGAAGGTCCTTCCCGCACTGCACAGGGAGGAGTGCCACCAACCCCTGAGCCCATCAGGATCATTTCTGTCTTTCTAATCTTTGCTTTTGATCAAAAAGTGGGTTGTGGTTTTTTTTGTTTTGCATACTACAAAAAGATCTTGGAAGAAGACAGATACGTATTTACAACATGTATCAGAGCTTTAGAAGGGGTACAATTTAGGTGTCTGATTTCTGTCAGAAGGTTTTGACAAACAAAAGTAAACTTGAATGAAGCAACTTCAAAATTACCACAACAACCCTCGGGAAGAATTACTGTCTCTAGAGGGGAGGGGAGGAAAATAAAAGAAAAAAATAATGTAATATAATATAGGAACAAAAATATTTTGTTTAGGAGGGATGAGCTGCACTTGGGCTTTGCAAAAAAACACTTTTTAAAATTAATTTGGACCTTGGGTGGGATGGAAGTGTTTTCTTTCCAATTCAGGTAAGCTGAATTTGTGCAAGATTTTATCTCACAATGACAGAAAATTAACCTCCTGAGATTTTACCTTTCGGTAGATAAATATAATGATAAGAGAAACTTGAAAAAAAAAACCTTTATAAAAAAACACAATGAGATTTAGTTGCTTTAGTTGCATCTTAAAGGTGATCTCTGATTAGACTATGTGTCTAAATTACTAAAATAAGACCTAAACAACCCAGCCAAAATTATTCAAGAACGATCATTTCATCAAATGTCACACCGAAACACAAAAACTGGTCATTCCAGTGTGCAATGTCCAAAATTGGCGGATTACTTCAGCAGGAAAGAACCTGTTTTTTTGCTAGCAGGGCTACTATGCCATTGACTATATTTTAACATTAGGCTTCGGCAACTGCAGGGGTTACTTTACACTCTAGCATACTATAACATATTAATATATTATACAGTATACTATACTACCAGATTCTGAAACTCCGACTTTCTTAAAAGACTTTTATTACCATCACCCCCAAAGTTTTGGTTTAAGTCAGAAGAGTCAAAACATTTATTAAAATATCTAAAAATAATTTATGAGAAAATGAAAGTGAAAATGCACTTAATAAATACTATTTTGGGGAGTACTTAATTTTTTAATACCTGCTGCAACTTGAATCTGGGGGATGTATTTATCCCGAAGCAGTAAGGGAGATCACTCGAATGCCTCCTACAATGCAAGGAATGCTGCTGTCTGCATTGTTTACATGTAAATGAAAGGACACCAGCTCCTACCTGGAAAGCAAGGACTGCAGAGCCCACCCCTTGGCACATCTCAGGGTCAAACATTTATATACATGCTGAAACCTCAGCCAGTACTGGTGCGGTCAATGCTGGCTGTGTTTTCAAGTGAACAGCATCCAGCGGTAGCAGTCGCTAACCCATAGCCAGCTCAGCTCCTTTGAGACAGGGTCCATTTAAGTCCAGGCTCTGAGCAGTATGGAAGAATGAGCTCCAAGAGCCAGTGTTACAAGGAGCTGCTCTCCATACCTACCCAGATAGAGCAGTTAATTAAAAAAAGTTCACTACCATACTCAATTACTGTATATCAATTCCTCAGAAACACAGCAAACAAGCCTGCCAGAGGATTTCTTGCCAGCTCCATTAAGAGCCCATCGAACTCCAGGTCCTAGCTTCGCTTCAGATGTCACTCACTGACATTTTACTTCTGAAAACCCAAGTTCATTTGCCACGTCAGACCACAGCAGGCCACAGTCCTCTCTTTCAGCATGTGTATTTCCCTGTCACGTATGCCAAGGGTCACTGAGTAAGAACTATATAAAAATTAATGTATTCTCATTTTTTACTGAAATGTTTCTTTACCTTCCAGGTAGTAAGAACTTTCAAAAGATTATGCTATAAATAAAAGCTATTTTTCCACAACTTTTCCTTACTTGATCCAGTATATTTTGTGTATTTTGTACCTAAGAGAGGATTTTGCATATACGCTTTCATAACCACCATTTCTTGTGTCATTCTGCTGGAAGCAAGAACATACTAAACTGAAGAGCAGCAATGGGACTGGGGATGACTTGCAACCTGAATATTCTAAATTAAAATTTGCCTGGAATTCTTACCACCAACCCTTCCAAGTCCAAATGCACCTCTTGAAGTTCACTCGATTCTGTTCACTTGAGAGGGGTCCAGCAAATGCCCACAACATGGAATGTGGAACCACACAGCATCAAACCACAGGAAAACCAAAAGCAGAACAAAACTCTAGAAGTTTCCCACAGCACAGACAAATGTGTCCTATCATTTTTCCAACCCTGTAGCCTTGCAAATGCTGCTGCCACTGCTAAGAAGGCCCAGGTAAGCAACACAAACTTCAGTCCAAAGGGAGGTCTGGTGGGTGGCACAACTACCCAGAACACCCAGGAGAGCCCAGCCTCCCGTGGGAGCAGAGAAGCCAGGCAGAGGAGGACAGGAGTTTTGTCAACTACTAAATGGCCGCAGAAGGAAAATGCAAATATACTGATTTTCATCAGGGATTCACTCAAACATTAAAAATCAAAAGACACAGAGCTCAGCTGACAGTAGAAATTATGGTTAACCTTGTCTTTGTGTGCATTCTCATGAATTTCAGATTGGCACTGTCCTTTCAACACCTCTCTGTCAAGGAAAGATTTATCAGGCTGGCAGGTGAAGGATTCGTGTCCTTCATATCAGACCACTCTAGTGATGCCTTCAGAGGAAACACGAGAGATCGCACAGAAGACCACAGAAGCTTACCTTAACCCTACACAAAGATTCATGATCTACTCACATAGTGAGCTTCACACAAATGCATAATCCCATTTTGTGTTTAAAATTAAGCACCCGCAAAAATTTATTTCAGATTCAGAACCAAAATATTTGCTGTACAAAAAAGAATAATTAAATGATCTGAGGTTTGCAGGAGCACAAGATGGCTTTTAAAATCATATATTTTTTCTCAGTTAGATATAGACTGGTAGAACAATCCATTTCATGTTATTTCCAGTAACTTCTGCTGTAATATTTAAAAGAAGTGTGCTTTCTTTTAAAGAACACATTTTGTGAACTCTAAAGCTTGGAAGAGTCAACTACCTGCTGTCCTCTGCAACACAGTCGAAATGCTGAAAGAAATGACTGAAAAGTAATGGCTTCAGTTTACCAAAATCCTTCAGTGGGGTCCAAAATTTTTCTAAGTGCTGTTATCAAGAATGCCAAATACAGTATGAATCAAATGATCAAATCAAATCAAATGATGAAAATCTAGGACACAGGTGTATGAATAAAACCATGGGTGTAAGACACTAAGCTGGAAGGTCAACATTTCCAGGTATGGGACGGGGGCTCTCTTGCAGAGAAGACAGATAGTAGCGTGCCAGCTGCTGCTGCGCAGGACAGCAAGCAGCAAGCTGCTTCCATCAGGGGCCTCAAAGGTTGAGGAGGAGGTTCATCACGAGAAAATTCAAACTCTGTCACTGGGAAAGCCACCAACCCCATGAGCAAACTCCAGCTAATCATCTCCTAATCACCATGCCTTGTCCCTTCAACACTCACAAAACAAGTTGCATTTTTTACTTGCATGGTGCAAGTGGTGTTAGACAGAAGCTCCACTAACACTTCCAAGGGCACATTCACTCTGGTGCATTCATGCAGCCGGAGAACCTAGCCAGGGCTCAGCGTTGTGCATGCGTCTGTGGGCATGCTGAACATCCATTAACAACCACATGGGTCGTGAGAGTACTGCTTAATGGATACAGGTCCCTGAAGTGGGACTTAGATGTTATCACCCAGAGGGAAAACAGGAATCCTTGAAGATGGTCTTTCCCTTGAGACCCCACAGCTTCACCAGACAAGCTCCCTGAGCACCTCTGGCTTTGCCAGGACTACCACCAGCAGATCCTCTGTCCTACCGCTAGCTCACCAGGCCCCTCTCTCTCTCGTCATCCCTCCTAACAGCCACTGACAGACGAGGGACACACAAAACTCAGCAGCCCCCCAAATGAAAAAACCGCAGGTAGCTGGAGATTCCTCCCCTTCCCTTCTTTCAATGGTCAGAAGAGCCACAAAGGACATTGGAGGCCATGCCCAGCACTGACAGTCACCTCCAGCCATCTCTCAGGCCTCCATTTCTGCTACCACATCCTCTTCTGCTGAGGGGCAGCTAATGGATTTAGCTGAACATGGATTTTCGGGGTTAATTTTCAATCTATTTCATTCCCTGGTCCAGCTCACCACATAGATGGATAAGCACTGCTTGCTGTGAGGAGAAGGAAGACAGAAACAGACACTGCACTTCTATCAAATTAAAGCAATTCTGGACACAATCCCAAGTCACCAGGATTCAGTTGTGCCTACAGTCCAAGCAGAGCCAGGCACACCAAGTTTTAACTTCTCTCAGTGAGCCAAGGCCATGCCCAACTCTGACATGTTAGAAATTCAATTCAGGTTACCAAATAATAGTTGTAGGAAAATATTCAAAACAAAAAAGGAGATCTTTCCATAGTACATGAGAGTCAAAAAGAAAAATGTTGCCCAGCTGTTAACACAGCAATTAAGAAACAGACGGGAAGCTGGGGTTCAGGGGGGGAGATGAGGGCCGGCCACAGTGGGAACATGATGGGCTGTCTTGGGACATCCTCTGATGAAACCATGCCGAAACGATAAACCTCCAACACAGCAAGCTGGATCGCTAGTCAGACCTCTGCTGAAGTACAGAGCCAAAGGGCCAAATTAATTCCTCGTGTAACCCCAGTGACTTCAAAGGAGCTAGCCCAGAGACTAATTTGGCTTAAGGAATTTTGAAATGGACCCTGACCAATTCCCCCTAAGTAGGATTGAGATCTGTGGCTTCTTTTGTTACAAAACTGCCTTGGCTCTGTAATGTTATAATGTCCTTTATCAGCTTTTTTATTCATACAGAATGACTAATGAACTCCAAACCAGTAGCACCACCTGATTAATATCAACCACTCTTCAAAGCATTTGTCTTAACACCAGGGGTTGTTGTTTTTTCAAGCTGGTGGGTCTCAGCACTGATTACTTCATTGTGTGGTCCGTCTGGTCAAATTTGCTGCTGAAATCCAGCCTTTCGCAGCCAAAGGGTAATATTTTAAGTTAGTCATGAGCAGGGTTTGAATGCTAAACTTGACCCCTCCACCTTTTACAGTGTGTATATTTCTGTGCTTCCTCTGCAGCCTCCGGATGCCCATGTGTGGTTTTCTTCTACTGGCTGCCAGAGAGACAAGACTAATATAGTCTTGTCATGTATCAACAGCCAGCAGCGAAACATAAACAGCCAAAAAGCTGTAATGAGTTCTACTTATTATCTTTATATAAAATGGGATTTATGGTGACTGATCACATTTCCAGCAGCCAAAAAGATGCGTAAGAAGTAAGTCTAGTCTCATTCCTCCTCTCTGCTTCAGTTGTAATTACACTTTTGGGTGGCTTGGACTAAGCATGCCATTTTTACACGTCTCTCCCCTAAATATTCGAAAAGCAGCGCTTCTGCCAAAAACTACCTCTGCAGCCAAAAGTATGACTTTAATGCTCTTAAATACATTGAAGAGTTTAAGCAGTCCCAGTAACTCTCGTAGGGAGGAAGGCACTACTCAGCACAGGTAAGGGCATCGCTGTTGGCACCACAAGCATCTACACAGCCCATATAATACGACCTATACGTCTTTCCCTCCTGAAGCTTTGCTGTGGCAGCAAGGGTGGCTAAAAGAATTGTTTGAATCTGCTTTTTCTTCCACATTGCTTCTTTCACTGAAATTTTTCTACGTCTCTTACAGGATATTCTGCTTTTCATCAAACACAGACAGACTTCTAGATTGGATTGCTAAAGCCCCATCAGCCACACTTTAGGAGAAGAAAATATATATTTAAAAAAAAATGGTAGGAAGGGTAATACCCCTTGTTAAGAACATCCATTCTGTGCTTAATTTCAAGTTTTATCATGTGCCTTTTACCACTCTCCTTATGAACACATTCAAGTTTATAGCAAAAACCAGTGACTATGAGCAAAATAAGTCATTTAACAGGGAGCAAAAAGCAAACAAAATATTCAGTTTCCACACTCCAAGTACACGCAAGTAGGTAATTTGTGTGGCAAGGGATCAATTTTCTATCTTGTTAATAAATTAATTACCTCTGGCTCATTGCTTTCTCTAAGGAAGTACATCTGGCTGCATTAAAGAAAGCATGATGAATATTTCATACACTATTTTTCTCATAATTTCAGAATTAAATGACGAGTTCACAGCGGAAGGCAAAACTAGAGCTGAGGAAGACAAAAACTGCCATACTAAATCAGAGTGAAGGCACTATTGCTCAACAGCTGCACAGTCCAGCTGCTGAAGAGCCAGCTGCAAGACCTCCACCACAGACAGATGTGGGATAATCAGCCAGCATCCTGAGGTGCATCTTAAACTCTAACAGATAAAAGTTTGATTAAGACAGATAATGGTTTACTATATCTTCATGAACAGTAACCAGATGCAGATTTACAGGGGAACGACAAGGACTCAAGGAGGGGAGAGAGCTTTAAGTCCTTTCCTTGGGTATTACCACATGTCCAAAAGCTTAGTGAAAGCAGGGACACACCACAGACATTTCTTTCCTTCTCCCCTCCAATTCAGGTTTGGAAGCAGCATAATGGGAAAAGCATGCTATGAATACGGGGATGTCTGGAAACTCGCTACAGATTGAGGAAGGGGTATACATACTCGTATATTACTCAGGGACATGTCTGTAAGACCTGTAGAGCTTTCCTCTTCTCTCCACATGCTCTGAAATGCTGAAGAAAAATGAAGGGTACCTTTAGCAGCGAGCTGAAAAATCATTCTTTTCTTCCTGTCTCACTAAATCCATTATCTGAAGTCATTGTCTAAATTACAGGGCTGCATAAATAAAAATTAACTGTAATTCTCACATACCTAACTAGGAAAACATACATGTGCCTCAGTTCATGACTCAAGCTAATCATTTATCAGTTGCTGTAGTGCTGTTATCTACTACCTAAATGACATGGAGAATTACCACTATCAGTGTCCTAGTGCTGATATATTATCACTATCAGGAGTAATTATTTGGTTTCACATGTAGAGTTTCAGTTCCTATCTGGGGTCTATGCCAACAGTCACTCAATGTCAGATAAAAGGGCAGTCATGATATAAGCAGACCTTTATTACTCTTGTGATAACTACCAGTAAATCTCCAATAGATTTGTGGCTTTTCTTTAGGACTTTCAGCAAAAGATTTTTTACAAAGAGAAAGAAAAAAAAAAGTTGTCCCAATGCTTATAAATTCCTGAAGAAAGCTGAGTCTTCTTTTTTCAAGTAGGTATCTAATCGTTCATCGTCATACTAAACAGAAATTTATAGTGATTCATTTCAAAACACCGAAGTGTCTTACAGTTTCTCCTAGTGTCCAAAATTAACAAATATACTAGCAAAGTTAATCATAATACTATAAACAAGGAATTTATTTTGTGATATGCAAACTGGAATGCTTCTGAATTCATCAGTTCAATTGGCTTGACCTTCTGAGATTCCTAAATTAGAGCTATCAATAAAATCTGTTTTTCAACAAATTCAGTCTTTCATTATCATCTACTTTAAGAAGTCATAGGGGACAAAGCAAAATTTGGTTTAACCAAATCACTTTTCACAGCTATAACTCTGCCTTCAGGAAATTCAGTGAACAGGGGACTAAATGACACTTTTTTTGGGGTTAGCCGTTTTGTTTAGTTAGTTGTGGTCTGAGGTTTTTTGCAAACAAACAAGTAAAATATTTTACCATTAATCTTCTCACACATGGAGGTAACTGTAAGATGTGTCTCAGGTCAGCTAAGGGAATAGGCCTGTTATTGGATAAAGAAATCTGAACAAAGCAGGTATATAATGCGCCTGTGGAAAAGCTGTATCTTCGGTGACTCAGAGCATTATCAGTCTGAATTTTACCTTTTTAGTTAAAATTATTTTGGGGGGTCATAAGGTAGGGATGAGCCAAACCCTGTCCCCTGGTTCCCCCAGGCTGGGACCAAGCACCAGAGAAAAAATTCATTCTCAAATACAGAGATATTTTATTCATGCTAGTAAACAAGCAGAGGAAACAACTGAAGAAAATGAGTGAATTCTGGTACTCAAGCCACTGAAACTATGCCTACTGCAAAACAAAACTTATTTTCCTCTACTTGAAAGGATTTGCAGGATACCCTCAGCCACAGTGAACACAAAAATAAAGTGAAGCATCCCAGTGTTGGCCTTGTTACCTGACTTCACAAAGGCAATCCAGTCAAAGGACAAAATGCAAGTCTCAAGAGCATGCTACTTGTCTTTTATGTATTCGGTCCTCCAGGAGACAAGTACCATGTAATTCTTTCTCCAAGTCTGAAATGCTATCTCCAAGTTACATAAAGCAATCCAAAGAGATAAAAATAAAAACCTTGATAAGCACGTAACGATTATCATCCTTGATCTTTTTCATACACTTAGAAAAGACATTAGGTTCTGGTGACTATTTATTGTATCTTGTTTCTTATCAATCCTCTCCGACAATGGAAATACTTATGGTTCCTTGAATTAGTAACTAAGATCTGCATTCATACCAAGATCTTCACCATAGCACCATTTAAGCCAGTGTCCCACCTCTACATCTCTGTTCTGCAGTGCTGAGTTAACGTTTCAGCTCGTAGCGTTTACACATTGCTATTCTCTACTACAAGCCTTCTGTCAGCTCCTCAAGATGGTCAGATGCTCAAATATAACTCCCTTTATGAACTCATGCACTGCACATAAGTAAGATTAAAGAAGCATTTGACAGGAAAGTTTCATTAGTTACTTCCACTGAATCCTCACCAGGATCATGAGAGCACTGTGTCCAGAAAACTGAAAGTTAAGAATTTAGTGACACAGAAATAGAGAGGCCTAAAGGAGAGAGATTAGCAGTGCGAAGACAGAAAAATTAAGTATAGCTTATATCCCATATGATTTACACCTACATTTTACTTCCAGCAAAATGGTCCTCTGCTCTAGAAAGATTTATTGATACCAACTTTCCAGCGGGGCATTAGACTTTCACATTGCAAAATACACAACAGTGATCTAAAAAGGGTAAATATTAAAATTCCTAGTCATTGGTAGATGATGATAAATTCATTATTATACCAAGGTCTGAGAACTCCATTAGGTTAAGATTTAGAGGGAGAGACTTTTAAGTGTGTTAAGGAAATACTTTTACTGAGAAATCTCTTCATTGGGAGGTCAACCTTTCAAGTAACATATGTCAAAAGACCACAAAGGGAGGGGTGTACATTTATGTTATAAATGATGATGGTATCACTTACCAAGTAATACATTATTCTGTGATACCTAAGCAGCAGTTCCACAAATCCGACAAAAACAGCATGTCTGCTACAGAAACATGATTTATATACAGGCTTTGCCCGAGTGCAATTCTTTTGTGATCTATTAATGCATGTACTTCTATGAATACATAGATGTAATTATATAGGGTGTGCTCTACTATGTGCATGCACACACGTTTTTAGGAACAAAATGCATACATTTTAATTTTTTTTCAAGGGAGTTGGTGGATTGCTTCTGATTTTTTAGAGATGGAACACACTTGGGTCTAGTCACAATTAAAATACCCAGAAATTAAATACCTCATACAGAATAAACTGTATAATACACTATTCTAGTTAATGCTTTCCTAATACAAAAAGTAGACTCCAAAAACCCTGAATAATATATGCTGAACAAAGCCCTGCGAACAAAATGAGGTTCCCAAATGTGACATAAACACTCCCTTCTTCTCAACGTTATATTTTAATACAAATGCTTTTCCTATTGGAATTTGTCAGCTATTCATTATTTCACCACTCTTTTTTTTTTTTCTTAATTGTATGCAAGACCTAAGATTACTTAAGCAGCAAAATACTAATGCCCAGGTAATATTAACATCTATATAAATCTGGGAAGAGGAAGGATGAAGTTCATCATATCAGCTTATAACACAAGGAGAAATAAATCTCAAATTTCTAGGAACTGTATAACCTAATCAAACATGGAATGAGAGAAGAAAATATATCACAATATTTCAAATACTCTTTACAGAAGTCCTTATTTTGCAGGTCTTGTAATATATGCTTTTTTGGTACCATTTTCATCATTCTCCCTCCAAGAAATTACACTTTCCCTTCTGTAAAGTTACTGACGGCCCAAAGAGATAAGTGATGCCACTCATCTTTTTCACTCTGACCTGTGCATCTTTTCAGATTCACAACACATTTTGATGAGTTTCCTATGAAGAAAAATAATACACACAATTTCTGATGTTTCTGCAAAAGAAATATTCGTTGTAGAGTCACCGGCCTATGTGTAAGGCACATGTTACTCTCTAGGCCTCTACTCTAAATCTTTTCTTCCATAGACTGGGGCTAATGCATCACAAGTTTTGATTTTTTTCCATGCCTAGGGTAATAATTTCAGATTGAGATTTTTTACAGATTGAGCATGTGACCACACTTGCTCACAACACTTACATATCAATAATTATCCAGGCTGTAGATAATGACTTTTTTGTCCTTTATAGGATTTCCACAAGCATTAAAATTGAATGTCTGTCTTTCAATGTAGATACGTTTTGAGGGGTTTTTTTGGGGGGATGTAACAGAAGAGAGCTGTTTTAGTTTCAGCTACTGCTAAGAAGTAATACTACTACTACTGGTGAGAAAACAACGTACTGAAATACACTCAAACACAGATATTAAATTTTTAATATGTAATTTGCATCTGCTATTCCTATTTTTCTAAGATTCCCCTACGATGGCTTACTTCTCTCCATGGTTCCTCTCGATGCTTGCCTTTGCTTCCCTGCCACTGTATTTGATCTACTTGCTTCTCTGCACTGAGTATATCCCACAGCATGTGCTGGAAGAAGAGGACATTTCTCTTTTCCAGTTCATCTACCACAGCTGGAGGTCTCAGCACCGTCACTGTTGAGGGAAGAAGCCAAATTCACTTTACCTACATCTCAAAGTACCATCAAATGCAGACCCCAAATCAATCGTCCTGATAGCTGCTTCTGCAATCGATTTCATAACTAAAAAGCCAGACCAAAACTTTAAACAAATTTCCTAATTTCTTGATCATCAGGCTTACCTCCATGGGTGGGTCCTCCTGGTTGGCAGGACTCACTAAATCTCTCCACCTGAATTTCTTATTTGTTTGGTACTCGGGGCTTAATCCATGCAGTGAAATTTACTATATCTAGAAATAATATTCAAGATTTTGAAGTGTGTAGGGAAAGGGAAAAGAAAGGTCAAACATGGGAAGACTCCATAACAAAAAGTAAGCCACATGAAGCCCTAGGCTGTAAGTCTAAAATCCCTCTCCCAAAATGTAAAATAGAAAATTTGACCAAAGCTAAGTGAACCAACGCCATACGTGACAGATATAGTAAGCCACTGAATTTTCTGATCTAACTATTGTACGACATACGGAAAGGGATGGCGTTTACTTGAATTTCTGCAAGGTAGATAACACACTACAAATTCAAAAGTAACCTTTACAGGGCAAACACAGCAGGTACGTGCATTTCAAAGAGACCAATGCAAATATTGTCTACTGTAACTTAAAAACAGTTGTGTGCTCCATTTCAGAAGGACTCAAATGGCCACGGAAATTCATAGATTTTTTTTTCATTTCAGAACAATTCCTAAATTTGATTATGTGTTGTAATATAACTAGTAACAGAATAATAGCAAAATTAAATATTTCTGTTAACCAAATGAAAGACAAATAAAATAGTAAAAACTCTCATACAGTATCAGATCACTTATTCTGACTATTCCTAAAAAGCTTATTTATCTGCTGATGGACACTTGTATCACCATACATTAAAAATCAGTGACAAATAAGAATAGTTTGGCTCCAGTGGGATAGCAGCTGAGTTCACTCAGAGCTGAAGCGGAAAGCAGTAATGACTAACAACAGGAATGAAACCCACGCCAGTTTCTGTAGGCATACTGAAGATTTAAAACACATATACTGATATAAAACACAGAAAAGTGAACATAATAAACAAAAAGAGTTCATTTCACATTCATTATTTGACAACACTGACATTATTCCTTTAATAAGGAACAAGAGATTACACCCCAGCTCCACCGCAATTCCAGTAGTAGGGATTTAACTTAATTTCTAGTAGACTTTAGTTGTATTCTTCAATAAAATTTCCTTTCTTTATCTGCTTGTATTTCAGAGTCCTCACAACACAAAATGCACTCAAGCAGCAGAAGCGTGGTTTGTGTACACTAGAGTACATTTTGACAGCTTGCTACCTGTTTCAGCAATTTTGTCTCTTTTTTCTTAATAATATAATTCTACAACTGTGAAAATTGAAAGTAGTATCTTTTTCAGATACTTTACCTAACTAAACTCCTCAAGGAGGGGCTTAAACAGACTAACAGCAAGTTATTTTTAAAAGTGATTAGTTTTCAATCTATCTGTATAAACTCATCTTCCAAAAGAAATTCATTACCCTGATAGAGAATCTTTGCAAGGAATAAAAAAATTATGGTCTAAAGATAAAATCTGTGGAAAGCAATAAAATAAAGTCATCCAGAAAAACTACCCAACACAGGTGTACTGCCATAATCAGCATCAGCACGTGTTATTGTAGCACTGGTATGCGCTTGGTGGTCAGGTGAAAACTGAGGAATGTGGATTAAGGCAACTGCAGATCAGAATTCCACTTTGCATTAAGTAAACTTTTGTTAACACCACCGAACAAACATCTCAGTCATTTTGTTCCTCGCATAATCAAGAAAAAAAAAAAAAATCCTCCAGCGCCTGTGTTTGAGACTGCAGCCATAAAGGACCCTTGGCCCGAGAAAAATCAATGATGGAGATCAATCTTGCGATTTCAGCAACATCAGTGACTCCCAGGTGACTCCTGTTAGCCCCGTAGCACTCTCCTGCCCTGCAAGCTCAACAGGCACTAGGAATTAATAATACATTTTTGGCTGCTGGAATAGAACTAACAAAAATTAAGGTCTAGATTTGATACTCAGTGACGTTTTGACAACTGAAATTTCTTTTCACTTATGTTAACCAAGACAAAAATTAACTGGCGATGCTCTGGATGAAGAGCACCCTCCCCAGCCCCTGCAGCTGGGAGTTGGAGGTCCAGAGCTTCCCATCCAGCCTGCTTGGCTGGACACCTGTATTAGGCTTTACTTTTGCTTTTTTAGGTACCCAGTGACATTGAGGAGATTTGCAGTGTTAGTTTTTCAGGACTAGACAAGAAAAAGTTAGTGAAACAGCTGAAACATGTCACCTGTATATGTGTAAATGGAAAGAGCAGCTATGAGCCACGTTTCTGCACAGGTCTTTATCTGCACATTTCACACTCCACTAAAAACTTGGATTCAGTCCTGGGCTGATTAAAAAAATATATAATAAATATGTGTGTGTGTGTGTGTATAGATATAGATATATATATATATATATATATATAAGACCCCACTAAAGTTTCCCCAGACTCACAGAACTCCAATATTTCCCTCAGTCTCCTGTCGTTCTCCCAACCCCTTCCAAAATGCCTGAAGGCCTTCTGGCACATGGCCAATGACCTCAAACTCCACAGGCCTCCTGGACTGCTCACCTGGTCTTCCTGAGCACTTCTCAAAGACAGAGCCTTAATTGAAAAGCTCTTTTTTCCTTCCATATTCTCAGACATCCTCTTCTCCCTCTGTGGCTCAAAGGCACTAGATTTTTTTTTACCCCTCTGACTCAGAAGAGGAGTTGCATGACATTTCTGAGGGGAACTGTTAGTTACTTGTACCTTCATTGGACCCTCATAATTCACAACTTTTACACAACTTTACTGGTTCAATTTGTTTTGATTTCCTAACTGCATTTTCCTTTATATGCAGTTGGATTGCAACAGTGGGCTTCTGCAAGCCAAGTGACAACACCCGTCCCAACGCTGCTTTGCCTGCTCCTGCCTCAGGAGACTTGGTTGACATGCTAAGCATCCCCCACCAACAAACAGAAAATGCTCCCAGTGCATGGACACATTATCAATACTACATGGATATGGGATTTTTGGTACTTTCTGGCATCACTAACAGCCTTTGATACGGTTGCCTTCCTTGGTTTGTAAGACCCACATAAATCCTGGTAGGCAGCAAGTCCGAGAGAAAACATGTGTCATTGAATTGTATTTCTCCAACTTTAGCAATTCAAGTATACTAGTTTCAGAAGACAATGTGGACACAAATGAAAATGAACTAATAAGTAGGCTTGAAGGCCAACTCATAGACAAATTTTAGTTTGATTGTAGTCAAAGTTCAGCGAGATGTTGAACAGCAGGAATGAAGAAGAGATTGTCTTGGCTGCACCTCAGTCATATGCAAGGGGAAAAAAAGGCAACTCTTTGAAATGTAGTTAGAAAGAAACAGTAGGGATTGGTTCAAACCCTGGAAGTTGAATCAAAATTTCTTATTCTGATTTGGAATATGAGAAAGAGCAGATTCATTTTAAGTTGATCCTAAATTTCAGCAACAGAAAAAAAACTGTTCTTGCTCAAAAGCGTCTGACAAAATCCTAACATCAATCTCAGTGTGACAAAGAACATGCTTTTCCATCTTTGCCTTCATGAGCATCAAATGCAGAGCTAAATCAACAGCTGGAGCAGTGAGTAACTAACTTCAGCAGAACAATGCTGCCTCAACCCTACACTGCAGTTTACAGCTTTCTGCCTGTCTAGACTCAAGAGTATAAGATTTATCATAGATTAATAAACCTGCTGCTAAATCTGGCGTCACTGTGGCTCAGCCACAAAACGTCAAGATGTCAGAAGAAAGTCCCCACATTACAGCCTCTGCATTCTCTCTGAATGTGCACTAACTCTGAGACCAGCCTTGGGCTGCAGCCTCTTACTCTTGTTTTGGATAAAATACACGACAATGAAGGTAATCAACATCTGCAAAGCTTGCCATTACCCCATGATGTCAAACTCTGCCACTCTGAAATCTTAAGATTTTTTTTAAAAAAATCAAAGCATCTTAACATTAGCAAATTGGAGATTTTACTTCCCATTTATTTCACATCTTAGGAGACATTCAGAAACATTTTCACGTGAGCTTCTAAGACCCTGAAAGTTAAAAATTCCCTTCTAATAAAAATTCACCCAAAAATTTTTACCCAATCACCTTGCTCCTGAGATTGGTTTTATTAAAAGCAATAATCTTTATTAAAGGACTTGTTAATATCACCAATAATGAGTATCAATCAACTATTCTTGGATCTTCTAGGAAGAAGGGAACTGGGATGCCAGCCAGACCCAGGACACGCCTGGTCTCACCCACCCTCCCTCAGGCGGGAGTCAGATGCAGCAGCAGCGGCTCCAGGAAGGCAAGTTGCAGGGTCTGTGGCACTTGTGCAACACCTGAGATTCTACCCCACCACCTTCTCTCCCCTTGTTTTGGGTGAATGACGTGTTGCTTTAGGGTCTCAAGTGTGGAGTTTAATAACCTTATTGATAATTAAAACTACCTCCCTGGTGAAAGAGCAACAAGTCTGTAAGGAATTGCAACCTTGTGTGAAAGAGCTTACTTAATGTGAAATAATGAACTTTCCTGAGACTTTACAACTAGTCGAGCAGCTTTAGTGATGAGTTTTGCACAGTTCCTCAACACTGTAGCAGCATCTTTGTTTCTTAGAAACAAGCTTCACCCACAGGGCACAGCCTGAGGTGGAAGGGGGGGAAGAAAAAAAAGAAGGCAAAGAAGAAGAAGAGCAAAAAGTGCCAAATGTGTTGACTGCTTGTGACAAATGTATTATTTTTTGGGTATTATGCTAAGCAGTGTTCAGCATATTTCCAAGCTGCTGAGGTGCAGAAAAATTGTCTGTAGCAGAAAGTACTTTCTATCAGTGTTACACAGTCTATATGATATAAAGCTACTTGTGTTCAAAGGAATGATTGGGAATGCCTATTCATCATGGAGGTGGTACACGGACAACCACAGCTCCCTGTTTTCCCCAGGACAAAAAACTTGTATCCCTCATCTCCAGAATCCCACAGCTGAACAGGGGCAATCCCAGCTACACAGTAAAGCCCCAATAAAGGACCATACCCTGATTCTCTTCCCATTGATAGCACTTCGATCCATGAATCATAAAGTGGTTTGGGTTGGAAAGGGCCTTAAAGATCATCAAGATCCAACCTCCCTGCCACGGGCAGGGACACCCTCCACTAGACCAGGTTGCTCAAAGCCTCATCCAGCCTGGCCTTGAACACCTCCAGGGATGGGGCATCCAAAACCTCACTGGGCACCCTGTTCCAGTGTCTCACCACCCTCATAGTGAAAAATTTCTTCCTAATGTCTAGTCTAAATTTACCCTCTTTTAGCTTATACCCATTACCCCTTGTCCTCTCACTACACTCCCTGATAAAGAGTGCCTCCCCATCTCTCCTGTAGGCCCCCTTCAGGTACTGGAAGGCTGCTATTAAGTCTCCTCGGAGCCTTCTCTTCTCCAGGCTGAACAACCCCAACTCTTTCTGCCTGTCCTCACAGGGGAGGTGCTCCAGCCCTCTAATAATCTTCATGGCTCTCCTCTAACAGGTCCATGTCCATCCTGTGCTGAGGACTCTAGAGCTGGATGCAGTACTCCAGGTGGGGTCTCAAGAGAGCAGAGTAGAGGGGTAGAATCACCTCCCTTGACCTGCTGGTCACGTTTCTTTTGCTGCAGCCCAGGGCCTGTTTGGCTTTCTGGGTTGCAAGTGCACTTCACTGGGTCATTTGAGCTTCACATCAACTAACACCCCCAAGTCCTTCTCTTAAAGGTTGTTCTCAATCCATTCCCGCTCAGCCTGTATTTGTGCTTGGGCTTGCCTCAACCCCACTGGCATGTGAAGAGTTCTTAATAATGAGTCAGATATCCATAATGTGAGTTTGCAGAGTTTAAATCAAACTTCATTAAGTTGTTTTTTTTTCCTGTTTGCTGCATTTTCCAGAACAGTTAGAAATTAGAAAAAGATGAGATCCATTCAAATTTCACTCACACCCTTGAAAGTCCAGCATGATTCAAGTCAGTGCAAATTTTGGTTCATTACTCTAGTAGAAATGACAGCAAATCTTCCTTTAGGGGTCTTGACTACTTAGCGAAACACATGAGAGATTTCTGAATTAAAAACTCAGTCTTAAACAACAGTACCAAATTACCCTTCTTTAGCAACTGGTGGATGGTCAAGAGGAAGAGGCTCACCCACCACACTGAACAGTGAAAGTAAAAACTAGGTAGCACCCAGCCAAATGAAAAGCCTCACATATTACAAACACAGCATGTGAAGAACATACATGCAGAAAATGAAGAAAGTAACCCTCAAACCCACTGAAACCACAACATATTGATGCACAGAAGTTGCAACATTACTGCACGTAAGGAAAAACTTCCCGAGTGTGTTAAGTCTGATTGACAGCTTCCAGCAGAGTTCTGGCTCTACCAGATACTGCTCAGAAGTGGTAGTTCAGCTCTCCTTCAAACATCTTTCCATATAACAAGGAAACGGCATATATACACAAATGAAACAGGAATATAATAAGGCTGTCAGACAGTAGCCATGGAAGTTGAAGGACAAGGACAATGTCTACAAGTAAGGGGGAAGGAATATGGAAATTAACATTGAGCTGCGTGACATGAAGCTCACAAATACTATAAAGTAATAAGCCTAAAATTAAATACTCCAAAATAATAAGCCCACAAATACCAGAAAAACTGCTTGCAAGTAAATAGTCAGGAAAGCCCAAACAAGTAGACTCTATCAAAAATTGAAAAAAAACCCCCAACAATGCACTATGAATGCTAGTGGTTTTGTCTTAATTTTTAAGATAAAATGATTCAAAATTTACACATGGCTTAAGTGGTATACCAGTCTTCTCCTGGCTTCTGTCTATTGCATACCCTTTGCTTCTTTTGTTCCCATCCTTTCTTACGAACATACCTGCCATACTGGGCAACTAACACCAACGCTGAGCACTGACCTATCTCCTTTGACTAAGATGTCAGTGTATTCCACTAAAACTAAACCTGACACAAACGCAGCTATTTATCTATGATCTATACTACTTTGATCTACTTTAGCTCTACCAAAAAAAAGAAAAAAGTCAAAGAAATACCTGCTTTTTATTTATTTAAATGATCCGTCAAGTCTGATAGAAAAACTTTCCATACAACTTCATAGCTTTATGTAAGAATGAAAACAAAACAAAACACCCCCAAAAACCACACAAACCCTGAGGATTTCCATTAGATGGCATTCTGACACACTTACTTACATTCGCTCCAGGCAGAAAAAAAGCTTTTGCAAGGAAATATCACGTAAAATATTTATTAGCCTTCTCCAATTTGAAAATTTTGTAAGCTCCCACTTTTTTTTAATGTCAGGAAATTGCTACTATAAACAGCCTAAATCTGCCAAGAAAATAAGCATAACTGAGGCCAACTGAAGGAGGGCCAGGCTTCTCCTCCCTGATTCCCCACCCCTCAGGAGGGTCCTGCCAGGAGGACAACCTGTCTCAGGGACAGACTGACCAGAGGTGCAACCTTAGCAGGAGCAGGGCCAGGGGCTACAGTGAGCTCGCATCCCCCTGCCCAGCACCCAGGGAGAGCTGCGAGGAGGAGGCACAGGCAGCAGCCCTTGTCTGGGACAGAGTGGGCACCCACAGCCCAGGAAGTCGGAGCCCCTGGCCAGGAAGGGCTGGGGGCCAGAGGTTGGTAGATCCCAGCATCCAGGAGCCTCTCACTCAACTGGAAGGCCACACAATTTCCCAAAGAGTTACCCTGCAGCTTTTCATCTGCCCATACATGCATGGCCTTTGATTCTTAAAAGTCACACACAACATTACTTTGGTTATTTTAAAGACAAGGAATAAAATCACACTCATCTGTGGGTTTTTTGTTTGGTTGGTTTTTTGGGGGTTTTTTTACATATTTTTATTTTTCAGCTAGCTTCATCTCTAGCTCCAGGTAGAGGCAACAACTCCCAACCATTTCACAGTGGCTTCTTCAAAACTTCAAAGCATATACTCTCAGTGGCTTTATTTACGCTACAGTTCAAAATTTCACTTGATATCAACTTTGCCTGAGATACTTCCCCTTATCATTTTAAGAAAAGCTAAAGAGGGAAACTTTTCATGTAGCCTCCATTTAGATGACTGTGGCACGGAATGGCATCTCCACCACCCTGCAAACACAAGCACTTTGTTAAAACGTGGCCAGACAAAGGGAATGCAACAGACTACTCATTGACTCCTGGCGGGAGCAATCTGGGCTGGCAGCAACGTTTGACTAATTGGGCAGTGGCTTCTCGAAAGACAAGACGCCTGCGACGCCCAAGGGCCTCTCACACAAAAGACGTTACTTTGCAACGCAAGTCAGCACTCCTATTTTTTCTTCCTCAAATATTGTAAGCCAGCCCAGCATTTACACTTACCAGAGAAGACTAAAGACTATTCTTTTCTTTTTGGAGGCAACTACCCTAAAATATGTTCTCCAAAATAAATCTGCTGTAAGGAGATGGGAAGGGTCTCAGGGTGCTGGCTCTGCTACCACTCACAAGCGACAGCAAAAGCAGATACTGAAGATCAGAGCAGAGTCTGGGAGTCAAAACAATATCTAGGCCACAATACATATTTTTTTCAAGTGCCCAGTCAGTCATTGAAACTGAAAAGATCCTTGAATTGCAATTTTACAAAGCCTTCCCTCAAACAAAAATCTTGGGGTAGGAAGGAATCATTAAACCTCTTTCTGGGCCTCACCTTGCAAACACAGTAATACTTATTTCTGCTCCATGGAACATAACAATCACCTACAATACATAACATTCATTGGGATAGCTTAGTCCAAATATCTGGCTTTTTTTTTTTTTTTGAAATTATTCTAGATACCCAGAAGCAGACTAGGGAATTCTGAACTACCTATATTTTCCAAGCAGGCACCACATCCCAGCTGGTGCTCTCTCGTTTCAAAGGAGCTTATGACTTCCCCCACACTAAGTAAAAAGTAGTTCTAGCTGCTACAGCACCTTAAAAATTAGTCTTGCAATTTTATAAGCAATTCAGAAAGTCTGACATTGTGTGCAAGCCCAGATCCAATCTCCATTAACAACTTTGATTTTCAGCTTTAACTTTGCAATTTAATTGCCACAGGTTTTACAGAACTTGAACTCATCACATATTTCCTGTTGGCCTCTTACTGGGGAAGATTACTTACCCAAGCTTTTTATATAGAGTATGATTAAAAGAAAAAAATAATTCATATAGAACAGTCTGAGTGAAATTTATATTAAGGCCTCTTAGTTATAAACGGGTCAGAGATGCTGGTTTATACAAATATAAGCAGAAACTTGATTCAAGTCTCATTCACTCCTGCCTTGAGCTTTGCCTAGAATGACCACATCAATACATCTTAGGAAATTCATGTTTCATGTTCAGATGCCTTTACAAACACTAGCAGACCCTTCCAACAAACACAACAGAAAGCCAACACCAACATACATAAACACATGACAACTCAGCAACATCAACACAATACATTGCTTTAGGATTTACTAATGAATTTTCTTTCCCTATCCCTCACTTCTCTTGTCCTATTTTCTGATTTCACTTTCTCTATTTCCAACTTTCTCTTGGCTGTGCAGTTTGCTACCACCAGCATCCCCCCAGCAGCAACGGAAGCGGCTGTCCAGGCCACACACCAAGCTCTGTGGCCGACTGGCCCACAGAGCCTCACCTGCCCCCATGGACAGCCCCATCACCACGCGGCCACCCTTCACCTTGGTATCTTCAGTGTTCTCCCACCAACCTTCTCTTACAGACTGACTTAAAGCTTCCTGAAGTCCCTAAACCCAGCATCCACCAAAGTCACTGATTTAGAGGCTCAGCTTTGCTTTCAAGGAGGAAAATATTTGCCTTCTTATTTACAAGATTTATAAATTACTCTAAAAGCACCATGTACTGATTCACATTGCACCCTTCACAGCTCTTCATAACTAAATCTACATTTCTCTGTCCCAACCTCTATTCTCATTCTGTGGAGGTTGCCATGAAAATGCTCTGTAAGTAACAGACCACGGTCATCTACAGTGCCCTACATTATATCAGAAAGCAGACAACCTAGATGCAAAACCTTCATCCACAATGAACTAGCTGCAGGGAGCTATACAGAGAGCGGAAAATAAGAGCAAAAGACACATAGCAGAATCACAAAGGAAGACGTAGTAAAAAGTAAAGCAATGTGCAAGAAAAACCAAAAAGCAGGTAGCTGGACGAAGTATGCAGCTGCATGCAAGACGGGATCATCTTTGAAAAATTTCTCCAGAAAACTGGAACTCTGCAAAATTCATCTACAATTTAATAGAAAACACAATGAGAAAAAAAATTTTAAAGGGATTTTATTCCCATGGAGAAAAAACAATAAAGGTTTTGGTCACAACATCGCCAAAAGAACAAAGAGCTTTATTAAATCAGAAGTGCCTGCCAAGTTATAAAATTTCTAAAAAGAGATTTTTTTTAAAAAAAGCTTTAAAATAAGAAAAGTCGGCAATTTGTTTTGAAACATGAATCCAGCTGGCTTAGCATTTGATTGAAATAAAATTATAGATCACAGTAAACATCATGAGTAAAAAAAAAAAAAAAAAA